>ML208450.1:10772-43500 GCA_004369065.1 Pluteus cervinus
GAAGAAACCCCCCGACCGATACTGGCGATAATGCCACCTCTCATCTCGCACCAGCACCCTACCCGAGTGTCGTCCCCCCTCGCTATCGAAAGGGATTGCAACGTTCTCTGAGCACCATGCCACCACGCCTGCGAAAGGGATTCCTGCAGACATTAGAAGAAACCAGACCACTCGATGGTGGAGAAGACAGCGACGTGCAAGGAATCCCACCAGGTGGTTCCTCCGAGCCGTTAAAGACGGGTGAAGAGGAGTTTCACGATGGAAAACGTTACAAATCGAAATCTCCTGTCCCAGGACAGGGACAAAACGAAGGGGTCGGTCCTCTTCAAGCTGCTGGACCATTCGCGGCGGTACCGGCATTGGGTGCGATCACGAATACCCAACGTGATTCCTCCACAGTGGTCCCCAAGAAACGAGGGAAGAAGCGTGAAGTAGAATCAAAAGTACCCACTGGCAAGACGGAAGAGCCAGAAACAAGGAAACTTCGCCCTCGTTCTGCATTTAAATACTCTCGCTAAACCGGCGAACCTTGAAATGCCCTAAACACGATTATCAGATTTTACCCCTTCTTATCATGCCTTCCATCACCTCACCTTTTATATGATTCCCTTATCCATCGATACCGATACTTATGCACGTTTTCATCGTTTTATCTTTCAACCAATCAATCTTTTACCCATTTGGATATTCACGTTCGGTGTTTTGTTGTAGCTTCTAGAGTAGATCAATCTGTAACTTAGAATGAGCGCCATGTTTATCTCATTATCGAAAATATCATACCTAAGCTCCAGATCCACTGTGCGACGGAGGAAGAGGCACTGAGGATAAGGAAAGTCGAGATGGGGTTGATACCAGCGAGAAAGAGGAAGACACCGAACCAAGGCACCACCAGGTGGTAACAAACGATCAAGCAGGACAGTAATGCCCAAGAAATGAGAGACGAAGTAGGTACCCTTACCGACCCCAGAGAGACAACGTCACAAAGAGGAATTGCCTTCGTCGGCGCCCCCGTACCGCACATAACTGAGTAAGTCCTTTATGAATAATGGAGAATTTGAACGCTCACCGCAAGTATTCAACGTCCCGTCTCCATGCGAATCATCCCGCTGACTTAGACCGAAATCGAGCACGAATACTCGAAATCTCCGTGTTTTAGTACGTTTAGTTCATCGCAACAGTCAGATGTGCAGCAAGAGAAGAGAAACGTTCGAGCCAGCTGGGAATCCTAGGATGAAGGGCATTCGGGTTAGGAAGCCGATGAGCCGTATGTTTCTCACGGTTCGCCCGCTCAACAGCGCCAATTCCCGACTCTTCTCCCTACCATCATTGCACTCAAGAAACTTGCTGCACGTCTTCATGCAACAAAGGACGTTTTCTCCTCATGTCCTCACGCTGTCAACGCTCCCAACATTGCCGTCCTCGCATAGCATCACAGTCCACGACTATTTCTAGGATCATATGATGACGGAATACCTGGGAATCGGGATGTCGAACCGAGCGCTGGCGGAAGACTGGTCTTGATCTTGGTGCGTTCTATCTGCCCTTCACGTTTTTTCTTTCAGAACTGACCAGTTTTGGGCGCATTCAGCCGTGATATGCACCTAAATTGGTTCTGCTCTCTCACCTGATACAAACGGTATGTTCGAGTTTACGTGGGCTCCTTGTTTTGAACTTACGACCCGTGCGCACATCAGCATTTTAGCGTTGCACTATCCATCCTCAATCCCTTGCTTTACAATTTTCGATGTAGTGGACTACAGGAGAGCTCTCGGGGTTCTTAACACAGGGTCCGAGGTTCAAAAATAACGGTCTCGAGTTGGTATATCTCACCTTTCCTGTCTTTTCCGCACGAGCTAATGAACCGTATTCCTTAGTCCACCCACTTCAATTCTGTTACTAGCACAAGAGGTTTCAACGTGAAGTGTTGAACGATTGGAGGACGCTGCATGTTACATGTTACTCTTTTGACTGGCACAGTTGGTACGTGTACGTTTTTAGCTGCTTTCCTTTCCTTGGGAACCAACGTTAACTAGAATATCAGATCTTCAACGTCTCATTCGTTACCTCCAAGACGTGGAAAATGTCCACCCCAGTCAACGCATTCATCGTCTTCAAGACCGGAACTTTTGAAGGCGGAGCCCTCGAGGCGTTGAGATACTGAAGAGACAGCATCTTGGGAGAAAGTAGTCTTGAACTTGGTGTGTTTTACCTTGCCCTTCATCGACTTCTATTCAGGAACTAATGGCCAGTACGTTTCGCCGTCTTCAGGCGTATTCTCCACCCGCCTCGGCTTTGTTGGAGACAGTTTTGATACAAACCGGCACCACCGCTAGACTAAAAAGCGAGCTTTCCTCAAGCTCTTTCAAACTTTTCTCGACCGTTGGAGGTTGTTGTTTCAGGGACCTGGGATGAGGGACAAAGTGATAGTCAAGTCGTATTGAGACCAAGAACTAAGCTTATACAAATCGGTAATGTGCGCGTTTATCACTCCGCGATATAGTCACTTGCTCACGTCGTTTTTTTTGCTTTTGTTTTCTTTTTCGTGTCGTTTCCTTCGCTGTTGTTGTCGTTGTTGCCGTCGCTGCTGCCGATGCCGTTGATATTGGTTATGGTCCGGTTCAACAATAACTTTGCAAGTCCAGTCTCCGATTCATTCCAAAGCATATATTCTGGTTCCAGTCACTGATGCACGTGGCATACATGGAGACCTTCAACCGTTCGAAGAGATATCAATGAAGATTACAATAGTACGTTCCTTCTCGTTTTCCCTTCCACTTTCCACGCTTTGCCTTCACGCATCTACATCCCAACTCGCTCTTCTCGTCCTTCCTTCTTATCTTTCTGCTGCTACCCTACGTTAGATTCTAACCACATCCCACCCCTCCAGATACCCTACACAACACCCTAATAATTGACACCCCCGCGTTCTGGTTAACCCAAGAGATGCGTTGTTGGAACTTGGGAGGAAAGAGGCACTGAGTGTTACGAAGTGGTGGTGGGGTGGGTGGGTTGGTACTTCCTAATACCCATGCCTGTGGGTGCGGTGGGGATGGGGATGGTAGGACCGTTGTCGCCCATGATGACGGGTATATCAATGGTCCCGGGGAGGGTATTCCACCGACGCTGGAGAGGAATCCTGCGAGCAGGCGTCTGATTAGCCTTGGAAAGAGTGAGGTGTAGTGGAGCGCGCGAGGAGGATGTTGTGTTGGTTCGACGTGATTGTTATTGTCATGGTCGTGGTCATAGTCGTGGTCGGGGTGGCCGTGCATCGACATTTGCGTTGCGCGGTGGACTTGGTCTAATTCATGAACTCGTACGACCACCGATGGACATCGATGGACTCCAGACTCTGAAAATACAATATAGACTACGTGACATATTGTGGGTATACTCTGCACGTTACATTGATACACATTACACATTCTACACGCGCAATCCAGTGCTTTCGAATGCAGTGTCTACGTACACTGTAAGGTTTTTTCCGCGGGTTTGGTTGAATTCCTGATATGGGAATTCCCGACGTGTCCACCTAAGTTCCCGAAAGAAAGATTGCTTTCCTTCCTCGATTCGTCCCTCGAGGTTGCAGACTACCAGTTCCAAACAAAGCAAAAGACACCACCCGACATTCACCCCGACAGTGGTTGCCTCTTCCCAAATACTAAACATTTAACAATGACGGACGTCAGGTCACCTTCGTTGAAACATAAAATTGATGCTGTTCGAGCGGCTATCGACAGACGGCCTCCATGTTGTACGGGTTCGGTTGAGCTTGATAGGCATAGCTCATCGCTTTACTACACTAAGAGAGGAAGTGACGACGACGACGACGAAGCTAGGTATGTATCATCGTTATCATCGTCATCCAGTTAACTAACAGCTGATAACCTCTATCACGACGTATTACGGGTTCACAACAGACTGATATACCTCAACTCCAATGCCAAAGTGGAACGACTTCAAGAGCTAACGGACACGTGTTTTCCTGTATCTTTTGGACGGAAGAACGAACCTCAAGACAGATGGGCCGGAAAGTTTGGGAAGTTGGCTTGTGAGAAGTTTGCGACCAAGTTTGACCCCCAGAAAGTCGGTATTGTGGACTTGATAAGAGAGTGTTTGCTGGATGGAATCGATCAAGAGAGGGAAGTTGAAGTTGAGATGGATGAATTGAATGTTTATGGTGAGCCTCGACTTGTACATTCTGCCGATACGGTTTCGGGTTTGAAGTTGATCTATTGCATGTCGTCGTGTAGATCAAGGCTCTTTCTTTCAGGAACACGCAGATACTCCTGGGGATGTCGATGAAGATTGGTTCGCATCTGTCATCGTAATCTTTCCTACGCTTCACGAGGGCGGGACCTTGATTCTTCGTCACGAAGGAGAGGAGTGGTCCTTCGATTCGGCTGACATCCAACCCAAGCAGGCAACCCCCATGGCGACTTTCATTGCATTATATGGTGACGCTGAACGCGAAATATTGCCCATCGAATCGGGGTACCTTGTCAGCCTCGTTTATAACCTCTACTACAAAGACACTTTGACCACGACCGATGAAGGAAAGGTTATCAGAGATCTTCCAGAGCCGATCCTAGAGCGTTCATCTGCCGATAATCCTTTCCATCCCACACCCATCTTGACAAGGATCCCAGATGAAATCCTTCTTCGAACAACCCTCACCCTCCTACAAGATCGGCACTTCCTTCCATTTGGTGGATTCTTCGGATTTGGGCTATCCTGTGCCTATCTCGTCCTCAACTTCACGGACACAAATAAAAACGGCCACGATATGTACGACTCTCGTACCCGGAAGGCATTCAAGAATCTCCCAGATCGACTTATAGGTACCGACGCTGTCATCAAACAAGTTTGCGAATCGCTGTCGCTTCCTGTTGAACTTCAGATTGTACTTGATCCGAGCTATCATGAACTTATATTATCTTATGACACAGCACTCGACCTGAGTGAGGATGATATTACCGGCCGCTCATCGACGGTGGTGAACGGTCTACGTGGTCGCCTTGATGTCCTCGAGGTGTACGATGTGGATCACAATTCTGGCCCTGGATCCTCGAAACAGATTCTTTGGATTACACCACGAACCGAATTTATCACATGGGGACATGGGTATGCGGATGTGTGTTTGGTGGCCAGAGTCGGAAGACAGAAGGAGAGGGAGGTTGCAACTTTTGAGAAGAAGACTGAGGAGCGGGTGCGGGAGGAGGCGGAGGGGAACGATTATGAGGATAGTGAGGACGATGGGAATGAGGAGGATGATTGAGTCTGAGGTGGTCCGTAGGTATTGTTTTGATATGAAATATTTTTGGGATCCTTCGAACTTACTAGGAACACGATCTCATTGTTGATTGTCCCAGTCAGAGGTATGTGAAGAGACTCGACAGATTGAACCTGGAGAAATCACAACGACGAATAAGAACTCAAGGAGAACCTATATCTTATATTTCTATCAGAAGAGGAAAGACATGGCCGACGTGGCTGAAGTAGGAACTTACAGCCCGATATCGATAAGGGAAGACGTACTCAGATGTTGAAACTGCAAAACGTACCGTAAATTCGACAGGGACATATAGCATGACATCTACCACAGAATGCGCCAAGGCAACGAACGCGTCACGAAGTGGCAAAAAGGGATCAATAAAAGGATCCTTTGTTCTCTTTGAACGTTAGAGTCTTTGACTCTCAGTGCACGTGGCGGGGATGCGGTATAAAATCCCTGGCTGTCGCCAAATCAAAGAGTCTCCCAAACTCAACCTCCAACCTCCAACCACAACCACAACCACAACCACCACACGAACGCCTCTACTCCTCTCCTCTCCTCTCAACTTCGTAGCCTTATCTTCATTTATCAATACCACCATACACCCACCGCGATGGCTCCGAATCTTCTAAAGTGCAAAGGGAAACGAAGAAACCCCCCGACCGATATTGGCAATAATCCCACCTCTCATCTCGCACCAGCACCCTACCCGAGTGTCGTCCCCCCTCGCTTTCGAAAGGGATGGCAGCGTTCTCTGAGCACCGTGCCACCACGCCTGCGAAAGGGATTCCTGCCGACACTGGGAGAAATGAGACCACTCGATGGTGGAGAAGATGGCGACTTGCGAGGAGTCCCACCAGATGGTTCCCTCGAACTGTCGAAGACGGTTGGAGAGGAATTTCACGATGAAAGCTCTTACAAATCGAGATCTCCTGTCCCAGGACAGGAACAAAGCGAGGGAGTCCATCGCCGACCACTCGCGGCGGGAATGGCATTGGCTGCGATCACGAATACCCAAAATGATGCATCCACAGTGCTCCCCAAGAAACGAGGAAGAAAGCGTACCCGGGGAGTAGAATCAAAAGTACCCACTGGCAAGACGGAAGAGCCAGAAGGGAGGAAACTTCGCTCTCGTTCTGCGATTAAATACCCTCGCTAAGCCGGCAAACCTTTAAAAGCCCTAAACAGGATTATCAGATTGTCTTCCTTCTTTATCATGCCTTCCATCGCCTCACCTTTTATACGATTCTCTTATCCACCGATATCTATCGTTTCATCACTTTATCTTTCAATCAATCAATCATTTACTTATCCGGATTCACGTTTGGGTTTTTGTTGTAGCTTTTAGAGCAGCTAGAGTCCTTGGATTTCCGTGTCTCTGTCTTCTCAGAGGTCCGACCTAAATTGTAGTGTCGTCACCAGTCTGTAACTTAGAGTTAGCGCCATGTTTATCTCATCGAAAGTATCATACCTAAGCTCCAACTCACTCTGCGAAAGAGGAAGAGGAACTCTCCAGGGAACTCGAGATTAAGTTGATACTGGCGAAGAACAAGGTCAGTCCAAAGCGCTGGTGCCAACCTGTTGAACCATACCAAAAGCCAGACGAATCAGAAGTAAACCACACCTAAGGCCCAAAGTGAGTGGGTGATAGAGAAAACGAGATGAGAGCAAGAAGGACGGGCGGATTCGGAAGGCATACCGTACCCCGGACCGGACCCTTGGGCCAACCAAAGATTCTCCCACGTGCTTGTAGGGACCTTTCCCCTGCTCCAAGTTCGAGTTCGTCCCCTTCCCGCCCGTCCCTGCCATATTACTGTTCAATTCGTGGTCAGATTCTGGCGTTCTTCAATTGCAATCATGTAAGAAATCACTTCGAAGGTCAGCTCAGAACAGTCAAAGGCTCCAACCGTATACGTATAAACTTTTTACGAAACCGTATACTTTGGGGTCGCTGACCACTCACGATGTTAGGAATGGGCGTTAAACGGCCTTTGTATACGGTTTTCGGTGTTTGTATACTATACGGCTGGAGCCTTGGAACAGTCTTAAACGGGCAAAAGTCACGGTGGCCGTGAATCGCAGAGTCTAGCCTGGCAAGAACCATCGTTATCAGATCTTCTGTGGGGCCAAGTGGGTCCAGATGTACTCCATCACTGAGTGACTGGGAAAGATGACACCAAGGAGGGTGGGAACGTACCGCTATACCCACGTCAAGATCGCAGTTGAGTCGTTCAAGAGTTTCCTATCGTGATAATCATCAGTCGATATCGACATTGGTCCCACAGTGATCTGACTATCTTCGCTAGCAAGAGGGGAGCGCTGACGTTGAACCATCCGAATCTGATGGGTCTAAGGAACGGGAATGTGGCACTGGCAGAGCTTTGGCGGAGTCATCGACTCGAAAAAGTGGTTTAGATTCGTTTCTCACGCGCACGCCCTGGCGTGAGTAGAGAGTACTTTCGAATCATGTCCCGGTTTTTCACACCAAAAACGGTGAGTCAATCTCCTTGAGTGGTACGAGTCTCTCGTCAATATGTACTGGAAGCCTGATAAAAACCTACACAGTGGCACATTCCGATTTAAACCCCATAACCCTCTGACGACTTGCAAGGCTGTGATGAGCGACCTCAACAACAAAATCTCCGCCGTTGAAGCAGCACTCGAAAAGCAACCCCCATTTTGTACGGGTCTAGTCGAGATTGATGAGAAATCATCAACGCTGTTCTATAAGAAAGAAGGCAATTCCGCAGCGTTCGTACTGTTCTCCCTTGTTACTATCCTTCAAGTTCTAACGGCCTGCGACACAGGTTCCTCTCCCTTGCGACTCCCGAGGACCATGCTTTACAAGCCTTAACCGATGCGTGTGTCCCAGCAAAATTCGGTCGAGGTAGCCAGGATGTTTACGACGAGTCCTATCGCAAGGCTAAGAAGATGAATACCGATGATTTCGTGATCACATTCGATCCTTCTTCCATCGTGCACGCCATTGGAGAATTTCTACTTGACGGAAATGGGCAAGCTGATGATTTGGAGTTGGAGCTATATCAATTAAACGTCTATGGTCCGTGTCCTTCCACCCATCCCGAAACTGAGCTGAGTTTCCTCACATTCTCGTCGATGACTCTTTAGACAAGGGTTCCTTCTTCAAAGCACACAGAGACACTCCACGAAGTCGAAACATGTTCGCATCCCTCGTCGTCGTCTTCCCCTCTACCCACAACGGTGGAACCCTCCTTCTTCGTCACGACACCGAACAATGGACGTTTGATTCAGCCGACATTTTATCCAAAACCACGACCCCATCAGCTGCTTTCATCGCTTTCTACAGTGATATAGAACATGAAGTTACCTTGGTTGAATCCGGGTATCGTGTTACAATCACCTACAATATATACCGAGGTCAACCAAAATCAACTAGTCGTCCTGCTCTGATACCGACGATTCAATCTAATCGTAGTGTTGACGCCGCACTCCTTAGGGCTACTGCCGTCAACCTTCTTCAAGATCCAAAGTGCCTTCCTGACGGTGGATACTTTGGATTCGGACTTCGATTCCTATACCCAGCATTCGGAGGGGCCGAGTTCGATCTCGACGACATGTTGACTTGGTTAAAAGGGAGTGACGCCGTTATCAACGACGTCTTCACCTCTCTTTCGCTTGAAACTTCTCTTCAAATTCTCACCAAATTAGAAACGGGGGAACCTATCCTTCTAGCAAATGCCGATGATCTATCGGAAAAGTACCTTGTGGAATCCTTATCATCGGTCTTAGATGGTGTTACGAGGGTATACGAATGGAGGGAATCGACAACTGACTCTGCTCCTGTGCCTCATTATCACCGTAATGATCCGGTGATTCCTGTTTTGTGGCTCTCTCCGGCTACTTACTATGTGGAGTATGATTCGATGTATATGGCATATGGTAATGAGGCTTCGTTGAGTAATATTTACGGACCTGTATGTTTGGTGGCGAGAGTGGGACCAGCGAATAAACGAGAGACGGCGGGACAGGGGTCAGAGTAAACGGCATCGAGCAGCGAGACCAGGAGTCAGAGTAAACGGGATTGAACAGGGGGACAGGAGTCAGAGTAAACGGGATTGAACAGGGGGACAGGAGTCAGAGTAACCGCTATCGAACATGTACATAAGTACTGTAATAGAATCCAGCTTATCATGCACTCGCAAGCTCCTTTTCCCACTTGGTCGACAACACCGTAAATGGTTAATAAGAATCGATACGCTCGACCATGTTGACGTTGCTGGAATTACAGTAACCAACCAAAAGAACATACAGTACATACATATCGATGAATTCAACGTGCACCCTCCCTCCGCTGCATTGGAATTCGAGAGAGAAAAGAAAAAAAACATTGCTTTGCAAGGAGAGTGCGGAGTTGTACTACATCGTATGTATGTAGAGTTGTATGTTATATAAGGTGTATAAAGTGGAATATCAATGTACCGTACCATACCATATCGTCAAAGTACCCATAATATGTAATGTATCGTCCGTATCTGCACCTGCACCTGTACCTAAGAGTCCAATGTCCAATGTCCAAAGTCCAAGTCCAAGCCCGAATCCAGTACCCAACCCAACTCCACCCAACATACCTCCACACCCACTCTAATCTGATGTCCTCCTAGCAGGACTCCGAGCCGGCGTCCCTGGGGTGGACGGTATCATACCCGCTTTAACCCTCCCCGGACTTCTCCCCGGACTCCTAGCTGGACTCCTAGCTGGACTTCTACCAGGACTTCTACCAGGACTTCTCCCGTTCCCGTTCGCAGCCCCAACCCCGTTCCCACTGACACCAACACCAACGCCAGTACCAACACCGTCAGCACGAAGTCGATCACCAGCACCTCCTCCCCTCCCACCGCTATCATCCCCACTTCCACTCCCACTACCACTACCACTCCCGTTCCCGTTCGCATTTGCATTCCCTAACCCCATTCCCGCAACGCCAAAGTACCCTCCGTGCACCTGCCCTTGCCCTTGCGCCTGCCCTTGTCCCTGTCCCGGCGAATACGACTGCGACAAAGGTGACCTCCCCACCCCTACCCCTACCCCACCTACGCCGACCCCTAACTGCATCCCAGCAAAATCCGGTGCGAGGTCATACGATAACGTCGGTACCATCCCCTGCGGAGACGGAACCGGAACACCCGGAACACCCACCATCCCCTGCGGAACCGGAACACCCGGAACACCCACCATCCCCATCCCCATCCCGACGTTTGGTGGATATCCCATTGACATTCCCATTCCCATTCCTGGTACCATACCCATTCCTGGTACCATGGACATTCCGGTCATCATAGGCGTCAACGGTGCTGCCATCGGTACCATCCCCATCCCTCCCACTGCACCCATCCCACCCATCCCCATAGTCGTAGTCGTAGGACCTACCCCACCACCACCACCACCACCTGGACCACCACCCCTCCCCACCACCCCACCCCTCCTCTTAACAACAACACCACTCGGAACTTCCGTCCGTTCCGGTTCTAACAACATCTGTAATCCAAATAAACACATAAACGCATCATTACCCGCATTATGAAAAAGACACCCTGGGAGTGCCACCGGACCACGTATATGCCGTTCATTGCCAGGACCACGTATATGCCGTTCATCGCCAGGACCACCCGCGTCGTTAGGATCAACGAGGATTGGGTATACGGTGAAGGAGCGAATCATGTTTTCTAGGGATAGAGTCGTGCCCGAAAGACGTGGTTTGTTATTTGTTTTAGGATCTAACATGGGTGGTCGGTAGCCTGCGTTGAAGAGAGATCGTTCGAATGAGGCGGTATCGATTATTAATACGTTGTGTGGGATTTCTATTGGGTGGAGAGGGGTGGTTAGTATCGAACGTGAAGGGGTGTGGTTAGGATCGAACGTGAAGGGGTGTGGTTAGTATCGAACGTGAAGGGTTGGGGTAGACGCGGAGGTGGGAGGAGGAAGAAAGAATGATGGAAGGAAAGTGGGGGGTGGAAGGTGGGGTCGGATGGAATAGGAGGAAAGGACGGGGACAGGAAAGGAGGAAAGGAATGGAAGCAACTCACTAATCTTCATCTCTTCTAATCGTTGAAGATCACCATGTATACCATGAGCGACAAGAACTAAAGTATTTGGAATTGTTTCCGAATCTGGACTTGCGAAGCTACTGTTGAACCGAACGGCGACGATGACACGATGACGACGATGACAACCACGAGCACAACCACGAAGAAGGAAACGACACGAAGAAAACGACGTGAGCGAATGACCACGCAACTCGCAAAAAAAAGCGCAAAAAAAACCCCACATACCTAATCACCGATTGAACAACCTGTGCCAATTTCGCTCTAGGTACGACTTGACTATCCCCGAACTGATCAACACAAACCACGTCAACATATGTTATACACCTTCCCAGGAAACTTGATGGAATAAAAAGACTTACTGCGTACTATGAGTGGTAGAAGGGGGGTTGGCGATTGTAAGAGGAAAGAAGGGAGGGAGGAGGGGTAAGGGAAGAAAGCAGCGAGGGAAGGGAAGGGAAGGGAAGGGAGGGTGAGGTGAGGTGGGGTGAGATGGGGCGAGGTGAAATGAGGTGAGAAGGAGATGGTGGGGTATAATACGTATATACGTACCTGCCATGGAAATGTAGGATACGTCTTATTAACCACCTTATCCGCATATTCAGCAACGATGAAATGGCCTTTCCTAAAACACACACACACACATCGTCAACATTCAGAACGGGAGGAATGGGAGGAACAAGAGGAGGAGTTGGGGATGAATGAATATGATACGTACCGATAATTTGTATCTGGAGATGGTGGCCAATGACCTGACCTACAACGTGGAAGTATGACGTGTCAGCAAGGGCGATTCAGAAATGAAACGACGAGCCAACAACATAGTCACATACCCATCCAAATGACCACACCTAACCGCAGCATACCCCCACTCCAAACAACTCTTCTCATTCCTCTCATTCCATTCAAAATCAACCGCCAAAAAAGTTTTATCCCTCCTCTCCCATAACTCCCTAATGGCTTTCGGTTCGCCTGATTTTATTTTTATTTTCAAGGAGGAGAGTACTGCGGCGGGGAGTGTTGAGAAGAGTTTTTTGTAGGAGGTGTAATCGGCGATATTGCGGAGATGGCGGGTGGTTGTTTCGAATGGGGAGATGAGGAGGATGTTGGGTGCTTGGGGGAGTACTTCACCGAATCTGTGGGGGGTGAGCGTGATGAAGGGAGGGAAGGAGGAAGGAAGGATGAGACGGGGGTGGGTGGATAGGAGGGGTAGGACAGACGTACCGAGTTTTTATCATCTTGATGAACGCTCCAATGGAATTCAACCGAGTGACTATATGCGCTCTTCCAGTGTATAGATCCGTAACGACGATAACAGGCCATGAAAATGTGAGGAATTCATCGAAGGAGGAGAATAGATGGCCCCATGAGCGGTCCCACCTACGAAGAGAGAAAAAAGGTTAGGAGGCGTTGGTGGTGCGGAGAGGGGTACCAAGATCTCGACGACAACGAGGACGACATACCATGGGATGTTATGGACTTGGAAATAACCGATGTATGCGGAATATACCTAGACCCGGGTAGACGGAGGATGGAGGATGGAAGACAGAGTCGTGCGTTAGGGTGAGAACAGAAGCACGCGTCGAAAGTGAGAGAAAAAAGACATTGTCAGCATCCGCCGCCACGTCTCCACCAACCAAGACACCAGCCCACTCACCGAATGAAGATCATACTCCCAACCACGAGGATCAACCACTGTGAAATCCGACATTCTGCTTTGCTTTGCTTTGCTTTATGCGTAGTGCGGTGTGCGTAGTGCGGTGTGCGGTGTGCGGTGCGTCAAAATGCTTGGGTCTTGGTGGACCAGTAAAAAGAGTGACAGGTGAAGTGGTGGAGGAAAAGGGGCGAGTTGAGACGTTGGGCTGGGCTGGGTGAGGTCAACACGCGTTTGGACTGGGCTGGCTGGCTGGCGGTTGGGCTAAAAATGAAACCGGACAATTACAAGGCACCGAGTCGTGTGTCGGGACCCTTAGCGAAAAAAAGGGGAGAAGCGTAAGGGTCTGATGCGGGTTCACCTCTACCGGCACACGAGGACGACGGTCGCAGTGATAGCGATGAAGGAGGGTGAAAAGGCTTAGGAAAGTGAGTGGATAGTGGATAGGATGGCGGTGATGAATAGGAAGAAGAAGGAAGGAGAAGGAGTTTAGAAGGCGGAAAGGAAGGAAACGAGAGCCGACGTCGGTTTGACTTTGCAGTTCAAACCTTTTTGACAATGACAGGCCATCAACGCCCCGATTATCGATAGTGAGACCAATGCTCTCCTGAGTGTCATCCGCATCTCATCTCATACGACGACGTTGGTTATCGTAAGTCTCTCTCTCCTGCTTCGATGTACTGTCAACTTGATCACAACGCCTCGACAGCACTCAAAGTACCAGTCCTGTTACCAACCAACAAGGTAATACCCAACTCTAACTCCACATTCAGAAACGAGGGTTCGAATCATTCCTGTCAAACTCAAACCTCTTCAGCGCTTCAGCTCCAGAGTCTAGATCTCGAATCCTCCATCTAATCCCCTCTACCAAACCCCAAAGTCCAAATTCGCTTCATACATATCGGCTTGCACATCGGTACGTCCATCATTGATGATTTCGAATCAAACGTCAGCGTCACTGTCGACGTGGTGCGGCGTTTAATAGTCTCAGTTGCCTTTATGAAGCGTCTTGGGTTTGGGGCGCACTGTCACCGGCGGTTTCTCATTAATCATTCGAGGCAGGATTTCAAATCGGGATACACGCTACTTTTGTAAGTGGCCACTTTCATTTGAAAAAGAAAACAAGCCTGACGTTTCAACGTTTCAACTTGAAGGGATGTACGTTTGTAACCACATTGTGCTCGTACGGGCATGCGTGGTATCGTCCAGTTCTATTCTTCAGTAGCTTCAGTAAGGAGTTCGGGATACAGCTCTCGGTTCCAAAATCGCGACTCGCGACTTACATGTTTCCCTCCCATTCACAGGAGTCCCTCTAGAAATTCGATCACCTCAATAGGGTACTTCCCTCTACCTCTTTTCCTCTTCTCATCTCTCTTGCCCTCCCTCCCTCTCTCGTCTCTCTCTGACCTTCCCTCTCTTCTTCCCTCCGTCTCCCATCCCTCCGTCTCCCTTACCTCCGTCTCCCATCCCCTCCCTCCCCAATCAATGTCCTCTTGATCCCGCTCCGCACAACCTGCATTTCGTGCCGAACTCGCCGAACCCCAGTCGGGTTGTTCATTGCGTTTCATGAAACATGTATCGGGAGGCCACAGCGCACGCTGATATCCATCCCCTATCCTCTATCCCCGATTCCAAGAACCAGCACCAGCACTGGCATCATCAGCTACACATCGTCGTCCAAGACTCCAAATCCAACTGGGGTATAGTACTGCATCCTTGGCTTCACTCTCAATTTGCTCTCATGTAGCGCACGCCTCACTTTGGGCCTAGCGTTCCTCCGCAAATAAACTCATCATCCTCTCATACCACCCACTATGTACTGTAATTGTCATATACACCATTCTTGTTTCTTCTCCCAAGTACGTCCTTGATTTCTCTACCGTCTTCTTCTGCTTTATCAACTCTTTCTTCATCTCATCACTGACTCGGAATCCGCCTTCAACTCATAATATATCACCTAGACATAATATATCACCTAGACCCAAACTTGAACTCTACTCTCGAGTCAGACGTCCAGTAAGTAAGCAAGCAAGCAAATAAACATCTCCCAGCCCATCGCCATGGCACATCAGTCGATCTCCATATTTGATTTAGAATTGGTACTGATATCTTATCATGTCAGGAATAGCGGACTCGTGCCTTTCCATGTGCACCCCAAAATATGGGACGGCTGGCGATCATCAGCACCGTTAGATCGTTGTCGTCCAATCGAGGTAAGTCATCGACCTCGTCTTGATCACGACTCACTACACTCTACAAGGGAATTTCCCTTTAGTACTTCTTCGTCGCATTCTTCAACGGTCCATACAGTATCGATTTTCTACTATATATCCAAATAAGCTTCTTCTCTCTTCTCTCCCCCTTTTCGATACCAATGGCCTTATCCATTATCGACGTTCTCCACTTCGTTGACTCTTCTTTCATCTCGTCACTTAGTTTACCCGGAATCGATTTTCTCATATCGTCCAGACGTACCTGCACACATGGTTCCAAACTCCGAGTCCAATACGGGGGGGGGCTACGCCAGTTTATCTGCCCATCCGTCGGACCTCACCCCACCCCACCCGACCTCCATTCCGAGTCCAATCCCAACTTTAATCCACTCCTAATGACAACACCAGATGTCGACTTCCACTTTCCAGTGTCACGGCGCCCGCATCCACATGTAAATCATGCACGCGGTATCCCAATACACATCAATTCAAGAAGCCATCCATCCATCGATGCATCTCGCATAACTACTTCACACTTACCGAACACCGCAACTTCTCCACCCCAACAATAATGAATTTAACAAAGATCAACAACGTTTCGTTTCAACCGACCACGTCTCCATCCATCTAAGTAATCTACAACATCAAACCACTTCAGGCACCATTTAACGATCCGAGAGGTCCTAAACCCGAACACGGAGTTGGTTCTACCATAAATGGAGCGAGTGGTTGTTGCCATCAAATTTCATTTGGGAAGAAGGACTTGGTGTCCCGATGTATTGTCACGATCTGTCTGGTCGACGTACTTCCTTCCATTTCATCTAGACATTGTCGAGGTGTACTGTCGTCGTGGTCCCGTTTCCGTCGAGAAGCAACTTCCTCTCGACAACCTTCTCCTTGACTCCCTCCTTCATTAATCCCTCCATTCCCTCCATCCCTCCCCCTTCTCTTGTTCACCCACCCACTCACCCGCTAACGCCTCACGTTCTTTCCTCCCCCATCCATTCCACAACGTTTCACAACCACAATGTCTGACCCCGGACCTTCCGTCATCCTCGACAAACTAAACCCCAGAACGATCACCTCCATCGAAATCGGTACCCTCCTAGCCTTATTCGTTCATGGGACTTTATTACCCCAATATCTCACATATTACAAACAATATCCAAACGATTCGGCATTACTCAAATGCGTCGTACGTCAACTTCTCCCCTATCATGACATGTACGCATATATACACTTCATTCATTCATTCGTCACACATACTAGGTCGCAGCTACTGGGTGAGTCATCCGTGTATCGAACCCACCTCGCCGATAAATTCCTGATCCGAGGGTGTTAGTCTAGCATGTCTCGGTCACATAACTTCTATCATCTGGGCATTATACGAAATTTCTGTGATAGGTCCGATGAAGGACCCGTCTAAACCATTCGCGATGCCTCTAATGATTCCCATTGGACTCATCTTCACTGCCGTTCTTCAATTCCTCGTTCAAGTACGTCCTTGTCCCTATCCCTCCCTCCCCTCCCCTCGTCCCTCGTCCCTCTCATACCCATTCACCCTCCCCCTCCCCCACAGCTCACCTACGTCTACCGAATGCACAAATTCTCCAAAAACATAATGGTACCCATATTCGCATCCCTAGGCGTACTCTACAACATAATCGCCGCACCCGTCTTCGCCGCCAAATTCCCATTAACCTCCTTCCAAGATCAATTAGCTTATGAACATAAGAGGTTTTGGTTGATAAATTCACAATTTATTAATACGGCGGTGAATGATGTGGTTATTACGATTTCGATGTGTTATTATTTGAAGAAGGGAAGACAGGATGGGTTGAGGAGGACGAAGAGGGTTATTGAGAGGTTGGTGCTTTGGACTATACGTATGTGGTCGTCTTTTCCGTTTTGTACTGAATTTAACCTGACTCTCCCTATTCAGAATCGAGCGCTCCGACATGGTTAGTCCGTCCCCCATATGGTTCTTGTCCCGTATCTAACTTAATTAATAGCTTCCTTGGTATCGCCGTCGTCACCACAGTACGTATTACGCATTCCACGTCCTCCCATTTCCTCTTTAAACACCATAACACTTACCTCGTCTTACTAGTTCATGCTCGACTTATCAAACAGTACGCTCCATTCCTCTTCCATCGTCATCGTCACCTTCTCATCCCCTGCTCCCTCTATCATAACAGACGTATGGATCGGTCTCTCCATATTCGCTACACCGATTTATCCCGCTGCACTTCTCGCATTGTACGTCCACTCCACGTTCCCAATTCTTTACTTTCAACCTTCCGCTAACGCTTGTCCTCATCCTCTTCCCCCCCTCTCTCATCCACATCCCCATCCCTCCCCACACCCACCCTCCCCCTCATCACAAATAGACTCAACGGTCGAGAAAGTCTTTCCACTCCCAACACTTCATCTTTAGCACAAGCTCAAGCTCAAATCCACTTCACAAATCTAAATGAAACCACATCAAATTCGTATACGAGGAATCATGTTACTATGAAGAGTGTTGCTGTGAGTACATATCCTCCCATCCCATCCCATCCCATCAATCTCTCTTGACGATGACGATGACGATGACGATGACGATGACGACGGCACAACGCTAACTAATCATACCTTTTTTCTCCATATACTATATCTCCATAACAGCTCCCATTGATGAGACCATCCTCGACTTCCCCCGCCTCCGCCGTCTAACGCTTGACGTTTAACGTTTAACGTCTCTGTAACATCTGACGTCTCTGTAACATCTGACGTCTCTGTAACATCTGACGTCTCTGTAACATCTGCGTCAACTTCATACCTGTACTACTCCCAGTAACACCTTCTCTGTACTGTAACCCCCCCCCCGCACCCCCGCACCCCCGCCTCTGCTCCATTCGTAAATTAGCGCTCCGTAATTATCCTTCCCTCCGTACATACGTAGTTCATACCTATTTATCCATACACCCCTCTCGCTCGCTCGCTCGCTCGTTTGATACGCAGCAGCGCGTCTTGTTGTATTACACTCAAATGACTTAGGATACTGTCCTGACCAGTTTAAGTGAATTGATTGATTGATTGATTGGTTGGTTGGTTGGTTGGTTGGTTGATTGATTGGTTGGTTGGTTGAAGGAACCCGTTCTGAAGGCGGCGGTTGATTCTGACATGAATTCGAGCATGCGCAAGACCGGACAAGGGAAATTCAAAGGAAATTACATTATCATAGAAGGGCGCACCTTGCGCATGACGTAAGCAAGGTGCTGCGTCTCGGGTCAGCGTAGCTACCTTCCCCTTACTTACTTTCATACGTTCTACCACTTACATCTGCTCTCTGCTCTACCTACCACTACCTACTGTCTTTTTCTCCCACCCACCTCCCTCTGCGACACCTACATACCACTAGTCATACATTCCCAGAGTGTATAGCGTTGCTACGGAGCCGGGAGCATGGGCGACACTCCGGCTCTGTACCTCGCGCTCATGGCCTTTGCCATCCCCCACAACACGAATACACTCTGGTTTAAGATCCCTCAGGCGAGCGTTAGACCCGAGAGGATTGCAAAGTTTGTCGAAAGACTCTGCAGTGGTACTCTAATACTTTCTGCGTACGCACTGTACTTTATAAACTGTAATTGGTAATTGATAGAGAAATTCGAAGTATCGAACTTGGGGAGGTGGGGTGGGGGGGAAAGAAGGAAGTCGGAAAGGTCGAGCGCGTTGGATGGTTGATGTGATGGTTGAACCCCAGTCGAAACCCAGGCTGTGGGAATCTGCCGGAATCTGCCCGCCGAGAAATCTGACAGATTGTCATAGATTTTTTTACACCTCATGGATTGATCTGCCCCAGTCTGTTCCGCTCTGTCACTCGAAAATTCGTTCGTATAATATATCGATTTTCAATTGCTTCGCTGTACGTACGCCGGGAATCTACCAAAATCTGCCTCAAACCAACCAAATCCGCTGCAAACCACCTGAAGACACGTCAAGCTGTCTGTATCCATGGTGACCAGCCCCAATCCTCTTCGAACCGTCGCATCCTTCGCTCTCCACGGCCTTCTGTCGTATCCTGCCCCAATCCACTGCATCCCGTGCCAAACCGTCCACATCTGCCTCTCCGTCTCCCCTCAGACCTCCCTCCCGTCTCCCATGAAATTTTCTAAGTCCAACTTGTTGCAAAACGGTCCCAAGATAAGGATAGCCTGGATTCTGTTGTGTTATGGGTCTTGGTGTGAGGTGTAGTGAGCTCTTGTAGGCGAACAAAGTGCAATAGCAGGTGACGGGGTGATATTGGAAGTGTGGAGGGTCCAAGGGGACGAAAAACGAAATAGATATGACTTGTGGTCATGTTTTTGAGGCCGTGCCCTTGAGAAAAATGAGCAGAATTGCGACGGAAGAAGCGAGAGGTAATACCGGAACTTTGTTGCGATTTTTGTATTGGGTTGTCCAATTCTACGTCGATATTAGATTATTAGTTCACTTTCGTAGACACCAGTCACCGCACCGCGTACCTGCTTTTGTTCATCCAAAAGACCGTCCCAGTATGAGTTGAAAGCGGTAACAGCGCCACTGGGGTTGCTCGTTCGCCAATGTTGTCGACAAAGCATCCTGATGTGTTTGTTAGCTTTCTGACAGTTTTCCGGATGACGGACTTACTTTGCATTCGTTGCTGGTTTCTTTTCAGCAGCCAGTGCCTTCTCCAACTGTTTTGAAGCCGCTCCTGCTCCTCCCGCTATTCCTGCTTCCTTCGGCTGCTTCGCGCTCTTTTTGGTCGTCGTTGTGATGGCCACTAGCTCTTCGTCCTCCTCGATATGTGGTGGAGGCGTCCTCTGGCGCAAACCTTCGTCAAAGGTCTGTGCACCTCGGGGTGGGTGCTGACCGGCGTTTTTGTAAGGCTCGGGCGGTTGCACATGGTTGGAATCCGAGGGTGGCTGTGCTACATGTTCGTTTGCAGGTGACAATCGTAGCTGCAAAGGTGAAGATGGTGGTGCAGGTGACGATGTCGGAGGAGGTGCAGGTGACGAGGCCGGAGGAGGCGCAGGTGATGAAAACCGAGATGGGGGTTCTGTGGGAGAACGACACGAAAGGGTAGACAAGGGACGTGAACTTGAAGGCTGCTCGTGTGAAATACTCGGCGCCTGTGTTGACGTTGTACCGGTTTTAGTACTTGTAGATCTACGAGAACGGTGTGAGTGGCAGAGACAAGGTTGAACAGAAAAAAAGAAAAAGTACACGGTTTCGTCAGTTTTGGTGCGCTTTTTTGATTTACTCTCCCTTGGAGCTCCTTCCCGTTTTTTGGACGACACAACAGCACCTTCCCGAGGTTCCTCCTTCACTGCAACTCCTTGAACGTGCTTTTTGACCCACTGCCGGTACCATCCAACAAAGAGCTTTCGACTCTTCCAGTGATTGGCGCCGTAACTGAGTTCAGGATACTCAGACTCCACCTGCTTGTAACATGCGAGAGCGAAAGTATAATCATGATTATGAATATCAACCCAACTTCCCTTGAGTAAACGAATGTCGCCACGTTTGACCCTGGTACACAGGACACTCATGCGTATGAGGAGTTGGTCATATCGATCCTTGAGCATTTGTCGTCCACTGAGCTGTTGTAAGAAGGCCATTTTCGCCGAGAGGGACTTTGATGCTGGATCCACCTCGCTCGGGGAAGGGTTAGAGTTTTGAATTGTGTTCCAAGTGGCTTCGTCCCAGTAGGTGATGTTTCTATGGATCTTCTCATCGTAGATTGTGGGAGACAATGGAGTGTTTGGATCGAAGGCTTTGGGAAACGCATCACGGAAAATAACTTCACGTTCTGCCTCCGTTAAAGGTGGCCTTGGTGCTGAGTTTGCTGGAACGGATGACGAGATGGGTGCGGCGCCAGGGAGCCCGATTGGTGTGGCCAAACGAGCATCTAAGAGCTTATTTGCAAGTTCTCTGCGCAAAAGATGAGGTCAGGGTCAAGATGATGTGAATATATGCACACCTCCAGTGTCTTGCATCTTCTTTTGACGCCTCCAATTCTCGCTCTCTCGACTCAAGCCTTATTCTGAAAGAGAATATCAAGAAAGGAATTGAATAAATTGTGCATATACTCACCGAAGCTCCCAACTCTGTTGTTCGTGCTCAATGGGGAGTGGAATGTTGTGCTGATACCTTCCCTGAATCGGAGGATATCCACCGGAATAAGATGTGCTCTGTTCCAATATCAAGATCTCCACGTTCTCATCTGCAATCAACACACCGCATGACTAAAATTCTCGTGTCCCTGAATGTGGTGTCTTGAAGGTCCCGGAATTTGATCATGAAGGTGGTTTCGAGATGGGGGGATATGATCAACTTCCATGATCTCAGAGTCGTCAATCTGAAGGATTTTTGGGCCATTGGGTGGGTACCAGGTCGGATACTGTGTTGTTTGCATCGTGGACATAACGAGAGAAGGCAAATGTGAACTTGGTACAAAAAAAAAATGTTGGCGTCGTGCATCACATGACCAGTTCAACGTCGCTCAAGTCAACTTCAATTCAGGTACTAGAGGACATTGCAATGATATTATTAACTATTGTCTTCCTGGTCAGAGTCTTCATCCCTCTCTGCAGCTACCATCTCAAAGACTAACTTTTCGCCAACGAAAAATGACCCCGCAAGTCGTTTATATGCTTCGGCATCATGCTTCTCAGCAGGTGTGAGTGGAAATGGGACCATAGCAACAACTGCCTCAATTAGCTTTGCCTTGACAATGACGATATTTCGGTTCCCGAGATAGTGGCAGACTCGGAGCGTTTGGAACGAGTCACGTAAAAGGCCGGGTTCAGGATCTGTGTACTGTGAGATCACTGCGATGGCGGTCATAACACCACCCAAATCCAGGCGAGAGAAGTACTGTACTTCCCCAAAACGAGGGCCATCTATTAAGTACTGGATCCGATGATGATATGAGTACTAGTGAAATGTAATTAAATGCCAAACTCACCTTGACATTTCGCGAAATGCGAACAGTAGCCCTTGCCGTAGATTTCTCCTTCCAAAGTGATCGGGTAATTTGTCCGTTGGGCAGCTGTAGGCGGGCCCATCTTTGAATAAGGAATGTTGAAGGCATGGGGTAGCCAAGGTCAGTATAGAAGTTTGTGAGTGCTTCAATTTCGGGTGGTGTCAGGCGATGATATGTATCCTCTCGCGGCGTAAGCAGCAGGTATTCTCCACCAAGGGAAACCGAGCCGCGTGGCAGAGAAGGAGGTGGTGGTGAAAGGGTGGGGTCAATTGCGATGGCAGCACTTATCTGTGCTCGAAGTAATCCTCGTTCCGCAAGATTAGCGAAAGGATTTGATGGTTGACGAACTTCACGTCCTAGGTTTCCGATCATGTTCTCCAGTGTCCATTGAGCATAAAGCCCAAGAGGACCCCGGCGGAACGTTTCGTCTACGGCATGAAGGATGGTGTGGACGCAAGGACGAACAAGCTGAAGGAGATCCATGCGGCGTTGGTAGTAAAGTGATTCGAATTCCTTGCCCCATTCGATTAGAACGTCGTGTACGTGGAATAGGTCATTACGGCGGATTCGACGTTGGTGGAGTACTCGGATAGCATAGACCAACTTGCAGAAATTTAACCAATAGACCGGCGGGAGGACAAGACGAAAGAGAGCAGGACCAAGAATCCAGACATAGGTGATATATTCAACCGCCTTATACCCTGAATTCAGTTTCTCAACTGGGTTGCGGGGAGGTCGGTCGAATGATGATGGGAGATAGGGACGAGCATCAGCTACCAACTTTCCATGTTGGTGCCAGGTATGTTCATTATCAAGAACGACGAAGGGGGGCTTGCCTCCAGGGCCATCTAAGGGTATTTTGTCCCCAAGCCAGATGTCGATAAGATGACGAGGAAGATTAAGGCCAGCTAGGTGCATAAGATCGAGAGTAAAGCATGTTGGGGGAGAGAAAGAGAGACTGGGATCAAAGCCAAGACATATACTCGGGCGAACAATTCCGGTGAGACGTCGACGTCTCGTGAATGCTGCTCGAGTTGGGGAACCAAGAAGGATAGCGAGCTGATTCATATAAGTAGCGTGATTTGGTGAACCCAAAGCATCAATAGGAACATCTGGATGTCCGCTTGGATGTCCGTTACTATCACGAGGCTGAAGGGAAGCAGGGTAATACACACCGACACTAGGTTTGTGCCGTCCACGAAACCCACAATATAAACGGCAACCAAGGCTGCCTGTATGACCAACAAGCCCATTGAGAGCTGGCGCAGCGACTGTATCCGAAGTCCCGCCAATAAACCAGAGACGTGAGATAGCTTCCTTGTTTATACTGCCATCGAATATCGGAAGACCCGTCTTCTGGAGTGCAGATAGATGTCGGAAGCCAGGAAGGAGAAATGATTCGAGGATGACCGGCTTCTCTGGTCCAGGAACAAATCCACCTGGGATAACGTATCTTTTCTTGTACCGAAGATTTGGGCTGAGGTTGAGAATTATCCAAATGAAGAACCAGCAATCAGAAGCTTTATCGCGATAGAGTTGGGCGCCGTCGAGGGAGAAGATGAGAAATACATCATTCTCCTGGATCTTTCCTTGGTCAAAGAGACTCAGGAAGTCGGAGGAATGACAAAAATCCTCAAGGATGCTTGTATCAAGGTTTTCGGTCTGATCAAGCAGATAGCGCATGTCCTTTGCTGAGCTCGGATGACGCCATAATGCTTGAATTTGGGGTGCGAGCGGAATCGTCGAAAATTGCTTGCGTGGAACTTCACCGGGACCAGACTTGTAACGAGAAGCTCCGCATCGGGAACACGTCGTGTCATCTTTAAATGGTCCTGCGAAATATGAGGTCATGTTAGAATTAAATTGATGTATTACATACCAGTAAATGCGAGGCAACCTTTGGGACACATATCCGTCTTGACGTGAGTGACGTTGGTAAACGCTTTAAACTCTGTCTTCGCCTCATGATACGAGAGAAGATTGATAGGTGGAGAAAGGGTAGCCAGAAGGTCGCGTATCTTCGTGTACGTTTGTCTCGACGAACCTAGCAACGTGATGAACATACGAAGTGAGAGGTGGGTGTTGGGGTTCAGGTGGTGGCTATCGACGGAAGGATTCTCTATTGCTCCCCGAACCCGGATAGACTTGATGTCGTCTTTGAGTGTTGCGTTCTTGACCGAGTCGATTATGTCTTGCGCAACGGAGAGCTTGGGAAGGGTTGCTCGTGGCAGGACGACAAACTCGGTGTCCATATCGTCGTCGTCGTAGATGTAGTGATCCTGATTTACTTCGTCCTCGTGAAGGTCTTCATCATCGGACCCAATGTCGGGCTCATCCCAATGGGTAAGATGTCCAGTTGGATCATGTGCTCCCTCTTCGTCAGAAGACTTTGAGGAGGACACCGTCTTGGCCGTTGAACTTGACGAAGTCGAGGATATACTGGAGCGCCGGGGAGGTACGCGTGCTTCGTGTGGTTCATCCATCTCGTCGCGATCAAATTCAAGCTATTGTGTCGGAATTGTGAGTGAAATATCGTTGAAATAAGTGGTGAAGACGTTGTACTTACAAAATCATTGTTGCCGTGTTCAGCATGTGGAGGCCTGCTGGCAGAAATACGGTCGTCGTCCTCTTCACTAGAGTCTTCTTCGTCATGTTGTTCCTCGTTCGATACGTCGCCATCGCCGTCGTCCTCTGAGTCCACAATTTGCATTGGAGCTTGAGGAGCTAGTGCCTGGCGATGAGTCGGTAACATCAGTAACCGGAAGAGAATTGGACATATAACAGACGTACCTCTCCTCGAATCATGGCGAGTGCGTGTTGGACAGCAAGCACCCGGTCATTCCGGTAGTCTTTGTGGTTATGGTACGTTTGGCGAGTGACCATGCGACCGCCTTCACAAAGGCGGAAACAGTCACACCATCGAGTGTATTGTGTAGCTGAAAGTACCATGAGTGTGTGAGAGTAGCTTGGTGCAGATACGACAACTCACTATAGTTTATATACGTCGAATGAAGCTGAATTGTGCCCTCAGATGAGGCCACTTTCGTTGGTCTGAGCTGCGGAAACCGAGAAAGTGAGCTGTTCAGCCACAGTGCCCGAAGTTCATACTTACAAGCTTACAGCCATGTATATCTGATTCTTGAAGCCATCTGTCCAGCAAACTCTTTCGATATCAGGCCTCTACGAAGCACAGACCTTGTGGCCATAACTCGAAGGGCACAAGATACAAGTGCTTCGAGAGCGAGTTAACTTCGCGTAGACAGAAAGAGGCAAGAGACTTACAAAGTTACATGCACGCAAAGTCGTTCGACGTTGGTTGGAAAGCGCATAGAATGTACAATCGAAAGCGGAACTCTGTTCCCAAAATAACACGTTGAACAGGCGATCGGGCGGAGGCAAAAAAAACGTGTACTTATTTGGCTACATGGACAGATCTAAACAGATTACCAATGCCTGATATGTTTTTCCGCGTAATCCCACGGCTTGCGGCAGACCGCGACAGGCGAGATTTCCACTGGGGTTGAACGTTGAACGTTGAAGAGGAATTTGGGAATCGAAGAGGGTCGGAGCTTTGGAGGATGAGATGAAATCGATGAGAGTCGGAGTGGTTGAATTGACGGATACATATGGGAATTTTTGAGATCGGCCGAGAGTCCCGATCGCGAGCCAAGGAAAAGTTTTGCGGTCTCGCTGGCGGGCCTGTCGTCTCCTTGATCCCTCCACCGCATACCCCATCCCCCTTCTTCTTCACTCTCCCAGTCGCTCTTGTGTCTGCTCGATCACTGCTATCATCTGGTGATAGCCTCCATTCGGTTGACGTCGGTTGGTTGACGTTCGTTCATACTTATATTCATATAGCGAATTTGGTACAACAAAAACAAAAACACCCAACGTGAATATCCGAATACTGTAGGGAAACGATTGATTGATTGGAAGATAAAGCGACGAAAACATGCATAAGTATCGGTATCGATGGATAAGGGAATCATAGAAAAGGTGAGGTGATGGAAGGCATGATGATAAAGAAGGAAGAAGACAATCTGATAATCGTGTATAGGGCTTTCAAAGGTTCGCCGGTTCAGCGAGAGTATTTGAATGCAGAACGAGAGCGAAGTTTCTTCGTTTCTGATTCTTCCGTCTTGCCAGCGGGTATGTTTGATTCTACCTCACGCTAGCCATGCTGTGACTCTCGCAATCAATACCACCGCGAGTGACACATCTTCTTCAGGAGGGTCGATTCCTTCGTTTTGCTCCTTTCCTTGGACAGGAGATTTCGATTTGTGAGGTTTCTCATCCTTGACTTCCACTTCACCCGTCATTGACGCGGACGGTTCGGGGGAACTACCCGGTGGGACTCCTTGCATATCGCCGTCTTCTCCACCATCGACTGGTGTCATTTCTTCCAATGTTTGAATGATTCCTTTACGGAAGTGTGGTGGCAGGGTGTTTGGAGAACGCTGGAGGTGTCCTTTTCGAAAGCGAGGGGGGACGACAGTTGGGTAGGGTATTGGTGCAAGACGGGGGGTGGCACCGTTGTCAGTACCGGTTTGGGGATTTCTTCGAATTGCCTGGGATTTGAAAGGAGGATTCAGAGCCATCGTGGTGTGGTGTGGTGTGGTGTGGTATTGATAAGTGAAGACGAGGTTACGAGGCCGAGAGGAGAGGAGGGGAGTAGAGGCGTTCGTGTGGTGGTTGTGGTTGTGGTTGTGGTTGTGGTTGGAGGTTGAGTTTGGGAGACTTTTTGGTTTGGCGATAGCTAGGTATTTTATACCGCATCCCCGCCACGTGCATTGAGTGTCAAAGACTCTAACATTCAAAAAGAACAAAGATTCTTTTTGTTGATTCCCTTTGCTACTTCGTGACGCGTTGCCTTGACGCGTTATGTGGTAGATACGATATTATATGTCCCTATCGAATTTACAGTACGTTTTGGGGTTTCAACGTCTGAGTACGTCTTCCCTTATCGATATTAGACCGACACATTATGGGTACTTTGATGATATGTACTATTTAGCTTTCATTTGGTGATGGACGAAGCAATAGCGATAAGTTGGGATTGTGGACGTTTAACGGAGCACCCCAACCAACACTTAACTTGAAGTTGGCGCTTACTGATGACGTCACTGAGCGCTGAGCGCTCTATCTGACGGGCCAGGCCGCCCGACTTGGTCCGTGCGCTGGGTGTCCATTCCGTTGATGCCAGTGCTCACATGCACTCCATCCCGCAGCACAACCTCCATGACCACTACCATCACTACCATTCCCCAAATTACCGAAACCGATGT
Organism: Pluteus cervinus; assembly: GCA_004369065.1. Taxonomy (NCBI): domain Eukaryota; kingdom Fungi; phylum Basidiomycota; class Agaricomycetes; order Agaricales; family Pluteaceae; genus Pluteus; species Pluteus cervinus. The sequence continues at coordinate 38,271 of ML208450.1, forward strand.
CAATTACCAGGCGCGAAAGGCACTCGATGAAGAAATAGTTCAACTATTCGAACAAATCCGATCGATGCCTTCGTTCAAGGCGTAACACACTCGCACCCGTCTCTGTTCTCCCTCCAGATGTTATGCGCATCATATTCATATACGCTCACTTCAACCACACAGGCGGTTCTGTAGCTCTGAGACTCAGCTGGGTTTCACGTGGCTGGAGAGAACTTGCGCTTAGTACCCGTCATCTCTGGGCGACAATCACGTCCACTAATCTTGGGTGGATCCAAGCAGCTATTTCGCGTGCAGGAGATGTCGACCTCCGGATTAACCTTAATATTATGAAGCCGCCTCGAGATCCCGGATTCCTTCCTCCCCTTATTGAAAGCCTACCTCGTACCCAGCAGCTGTCGATTTTTGCGGATGATGGCTGTAGGGTTGAATTTATTACCCCCGCCGTCCACAGCCCAAGTTCTTTCCCTCGCTTGGAAAGGATATACCTCAGAGAGGTGTCTATCCCATCAGAGTTCTTTCCCGGAATTTTACCAGCACTGGAAGTTCTAAACTTACGGCTGTGCGAAATCGATTGGGATCGGCTCCCACTTATGCCGAGACTCACCTTCCTCAACATCGATAATCCGCATCAACAAATTGAGGTCGGAAAGCTCGTCCAATTCCTTCATGGAACTCCAAATATCCACAGCATCATCCTTTTTAGAGCATTGCTTAACCCAGATTCTGGACTATCTCCTATTCGGTCTGATCGCCCTCGCTCAATCCAGCTTGGGAATTTGGATGGTATATATTTCAGTAAAGTCTGGTTGGACGCTGCCGTCGAGTTGTTTCACAGCATTCAAATACCAAATACTGCTAAAGGAAACTTCGACCTGTATGCCAATCGTGCGATAGATCCCTTCGCCATCATGGATTCATTCGTCGATAGCCGAGGTGCGATGATATCATCATCATCCCTCGTCATTGACACATTGGATGGGATTCAGCAGATCATGTTGGATGACATTTATTATAACCTTTGGTTCTCCTTTCCAGGGATTTCACCCATAATCAACGCCGTGAGGAGATCTATATCGTTCTCCTTCCTTGAAACGGTCACACTTGAGGGCAACATGGACGATGATGATATTGACCTTGCTGAATTCAACCAAGTGTTCCAGTCATTCACGTCGGTCCCGTCGTTGTCGCTTGGTGGTGGATTTACCACCCTTTTCTTACGATCCATTGTACACCAAAATGAGGGATTTTCCCGTCGTTCATCCAGTGCTCCGACTCTTGTTGGAGATGTGGGCAGTCCAGGGTTGCTTGTGTTTCATGTTGGAAATCTCCGATTCCAGTCATTACGAGCACCATCAACTCGTATACCTACGTCATATCATTCTAGATAGTTCTGTTACTTTCTTAGTGATTCATACTTACTCAGTAGATAACTCATACGGACTCTTACTTACAGTTGTATATCACATGCTTTAGATTCTCTCGTAGTATAAATACTGTGTAGTTTTCCTACGTACTAAAAACAATTCTCCAACCATTGTAACCACTCTACCAGACAGTACCAACATAATGTAGGGAATAGTCCCCCTATATTTCTGACATTTCATGGGCTCAAGATATTTACCCTCGGAGAAGGATTACGTTCTCTTGAAGAAGGGACTGATCTCAACCACTAGGGGAGTGGCTTAGATATCAGAAGAATGAAGGTGTCGAGTTGACCAGCCTGGTGATTTCCACAGTTGAGCCACCTGGCGATGTGAAGTCAGTGTTGGAAGGGCTGGTCGATAGTGTTGTATGGAATAGTTGAGATATCGATCACGCGGTGGTTTTTCTGTACGCACATATTGAGCACACTCTGTATCGTATTATCATCTAGAAATTTGAACATGACGGATACCCTCCTGTTTATGAGTGGTTTTCTTTACCCATCTGGTCGACTGTTCATTGGGATACTGTACAATTACGACCAACTCTTCGCACCCCCGAGAATGTGACACTTTTTTCCATCTCTTCAGCTCTTCAGCTCAGCTTTTTGTGCGTGACGAAGACTTTGAACCTTCCAAATATGGAAGTTCAGGGCGAAAATGTGAGAAAAAGCTACCAAATATATCTCAAAATGACCACAAACCCATGCTGTGACCATGACAGATTGTGAAAATCTCTTCAATTCATTGAGCCTTGTGACGCATGACTGAAGAGTTGGTCGTAATTGTACAGTACTTGCTTTAATCCGTCTTCGACGTCTCCCTCCGGGTGCCTTGACGGGTGTCTCCTGGACTTCCCATATCCCGCATTTATAGGTCCAGCTTTATTCCCTGCGACTTGTCTCCCAATTCCGCTGCTGAACGGATAAACGCCGCATGAGAACGAGGCACGGGCATTGGTCTGGAGGCTGTATCCACGGAGGTAGCTGGGGGTAGAACCCATGAATCGTTTCGGTTCTGATCAAGTGTCCTCTCTGAGAAGGACTCTCTACGCTGTTGCCTTTCATATGTTTCCCTTGTTCGTGTCTTCTAAGGCTGCACTAGTGTAGTATGATGCTATGTAGTCCTTGATTTTACTTACTTGTTGTAAGTGTAATTCAGATTTGCGGAATCGCTATGCATTCTCGAGGCTCCCTCTACCGTATGACGTGGAAAATGCATACAGTACTTTCAAGCAGGCTTTCTTGCTTGCTGAAATCTCCACCGTCTCAACGAAGCTTTTGATTTTTGAGACAAGGTTACATGTCGAGGACTCGAATTTCGCAGTGCGGTGTTTTTTTGGTTGAATTCCTAATATGGGAATTTTTGATGTCCGTCCACTGGATTCCCGATTCCCGACGAGGCAACGGATCTCTCCTTCTCCGACTTGCTCTTTCGGTAAGCCAACGACGTCAATTTGGTCATGCCTGAAAACTTCGTGCTGTCCCACCGGTATTGTTCCATAGGTATCGTCTGATTCAACTGACAACTGGACTCGAATTCAAGCATGGGAGGCGCCTTGCCTGAACACGTTTAAGACTCATGTACTCATGTGCGTGAGGTTTTGAATCTTGGGGTGAGATCGCTATAGCTGTGAAATCTATGATGACTGGGTTTGGAGATGCGTATACGTACGTGCGGTAACTGGTGAAGTAAAATCGATGAAGTCGATGACTCTGAACTGAGGTGACGCCGCTCAGTGCATCTCCGATTTCCGGGACTGACTCGAGCTCGTTTGTTAGGGCCTGCCATCGTGCAAAACCTATCTAAACGTCTTTGCTCTGATGATTGCTGTACTCCACCCACCCGGACATTCTAAATCTTTGGGCCTTGACCTCACTTACCAGTACTTCGACTCCGCCACATTCCCCCTTCGAATTGCTCTCTTGGGAGTTCGGACAGTCCTTCCTTGGACAATCAATAAATGAATTCGAATGAACTATCCCTGCTCTTGAAAATCAATGCAATTAGCGCTGCGGTGATCAAAAGACCTCCGTTTTGTACGGGTTTGGTCGATCTTAATAGGAAAAATTCTATGTTATTTTATAAGAAGGGAGAGGCGGAGGAGAGTGATGAATCTGGGTATGCCTTCTCATATGGACACTAGACTTCGGCATTTTTCCATGGTATATACACTTGCTAACCTCGACCTGGCAGGCTGGTCCACTTAAACTCTGCCACAACGACCCAACTCCAACAATTGATAGGTGCCTGTCTCGATCACGATAAGGCCATGGACGAAACTTATCGAAATTCGAAGAAGTTGGATCATGAACGATTTGCGACGAAGTTTGATCCGGAAGAGGTCGGGATCGTAAAATTTGTGAGGGAGTGTTTGTTGGATGGAGTTGATCAGGGGAGGAAGATTAGAGTGGAGATGGATGGGTTAAATGTTTACGGTGCGCATTCGGTTTTTCTAGTTTATGAGAATATATGAACTGATGTTGTCGTGTATGTAGACCAAGGCTCGTTCTCTAACCCTCACAAAAATACCCTACGAAGTGCAGATATGTTCGGTTCTGTCATCGTGGTATTTCCTACCCCCCACCAGGGCGGGGATCTAGTTCTTCGCTGTGATGCGGGGGAGGAGTGGACTTTCGATTCCTCCCAACTCCTTTCGAACCAAACGACACCAAAGGCAGCCATTATCGCGTTCTACAGTGATGTTGAACACGAAGTGTCCTTGGTAGAATCCGGTCATCGTGTCACTTTGACTTATAATCTCTACTATGAAGACGTCAGGACAACATCACGAGGAAAAACCATCATCAAACCTGCGCCTCAAGTCCCCGCTTTACACACACACTCAACTTCCAACCCCACACCCATCCTCCAAAGTATCCCAGACGAAATTCTCCTCCGAACAACCCTAACTTCCCTTCTCCAAGACCCAAATTGTCTACCCGACCATGGATTCTTTGGATTTGGGCTACGTTTCAAATATCCTTTCGAAAATCACATATTTACGGACCAGGAATTCCAAAGAATTTTCCTTGATCAACTAAAGGGTAGCGACGCTGTGATCAAACGAGTTTGCGATTCGCTTTCTCTTCCCGTTGAACTTCGCTTCGTTATCGATGGTGGATGGGGACAAAAGGTTTTGCTTCCTTATCCCCTCGCAGTTGGGTTATCGGAAGACAAAGTATATGATAAGGGATCGGAATGGCCCGTTGATTTGGGTGGGATTCTCGTTTATCCTATGGGTGCCAGTGGCAGTCAGCCTGTTGGTCTTGATGAAGCGAAAGAGATCCTATGGCTTACACCTCGAACGGAGTTTGATACATGGAAGTTGCCTGATAAGAATGGGGTGTCTATGGGTCCGGGATATGGGTATGGTGATATGTGTTTGATTGCGCGGGTTGGGAGACCAAAGAGGCGAGAGGTGAATAGGTTCGATATGACGATTGAGGAGGAGATGAAGATGGTTGAGGAAGAGTTTGGAGAGGATGAGGAGGATGAGGAGGATAGTGATGATTATGAGTCTGGTTCGGATTCTTGATGTGGTTCCGTCATATCCACGTACCACCTCTTGTTGATCGAGAATCACTTAAGTGGGATATCAATGACTTTGAATTGTGGATCAGGTGGCCAAGGGAGACTTGCCTCAAGATCCTTTACGCGATAGAAGATAAATTTAAGATACCATACCGAGTTCGCTCCCAAGGATAAGTAGCGCAGGCGATGAGACGTAGCGTGCACGGCTATGGGTTCAGAAATGATTGAATTGAACAATTACAGCTTCAGGTAACGAATATCAAACGAAGGTCATA
>ML208451.1:6542-31046 GCA_004369065.1 Pluteus cervinus
GGAATTCCACCTGCAAATGATACGGAAAGGGACGTGGATGCAGGTTTGCGCGAAATGTTGAGTTCATTTGGGATGGTCGGGCTTGGTGGTCTTGACGAGTTGGGCGAAGGAGGAAGGGAAGACGGGGGTGGAGAAGCTTTTTGGTGTTTGTCACTGGTATATTCTAGGTTGTTGTTGTTGTTGTTGTCGTCAAGACTGTGGTCTTCTGACAGGGAGGGGAGGGATGAGGTGGATGTGGTGGGAGTCGCCCAGTTCAGGGTCGTCGACGTCGTGACGTGGCACCTCAACGTTTTTCCGCTCCCGCTTGCGACGTTGTTGGCAACTGCGATGGGAATTTGCTTGGGCGCGTCACTGTCGACGAGGTGAGTTTGGTTCAAATACGAGGGTGGTCAGCGTAAGATCAACAAACAAGAACAAGGGGCCGTACCACGCTATTCTGGTTCATATATGCTATTGTAAACGCGAGCTGTAATGCATATATGCGTTTTTCAACCTCGGATTGCAGGGTTTGACCAACCGCGGTTACTGGGAGGTTTGAGAATCGTTTTGCATGTGGTTCCGCCTTCATATTTTGAAGTTTACGGGTGTCGATATATGCGCACATTTCGCGTTGTGGTCGAGTCATTCAGCGCTTGTATGTGTTCTAAAGGAATGAAACAAGTACATTAGTGGGTGTAGACAATATAAAGCGTGTCTATAAAGCATCTACTTCGATGCGTCGTGATGTGAAATGAAATAAGAAGAAATACAGGTGAAGGACGAACCTTTCGCCCATCGTCTGGGTCTCTTCCAATTATGAACCCTGCACCAGCACAGCACCCTGATTACTTGTTGCAGTCCTGATCATCTTTTGTTACAGTACTGCATCTGGCCTAATCGACTGTATGTTGTGGTTCGTCGCAACTGGTCCATATATGCTGTTCCTCGTCGGATGTGGGACTCGTTAGGTGCCGTTCTGAGTGACTAAATGAATAAGGTTAGTGGCTTGCACGAGATACGTATATGCGTCCAGTTCTCCGATAAACGCTACTCAACTGTATTCCGTCCAGGTTGTCCAGAAGCTGATTATCCGACATATGTTGATGTGCTCGTCGTAGAGGGACCGAGTTTAATAGAGCTAGCGTAGGTGCTCGTGAGAGAGAGGGAGACCAGCAGGAGTGCATGGTGGTAGGAAGGGAAGTGGGAATTTGGAAATTGTCTTTGCCTTCCGTTGGATTGACGATATCTAAGTTAGCTAGTTTTCGTTTGTTCAAGTCATCGGAATCGAACGTGTAAGTCGATTGCGTTAAGGGAAATCGTCAAGTGAGACATGGTCAATGTAAGAAAAGATCAAGGGAAAGTGGAGAGAGCGTTGAACGGCGTCCAGGAGCGACAGTGAGCGGAGAAGAGCTGCACGTGGCATAAAGTTGCGGAATTTTCCTCCGCTCATCCGATCGCATCCGCGATCGTTTTCACTGGGGGTGACCGGTGACCGGTGACGTGTCAGCTTACGGAATGCTCGGTCAAGTTCGGGTAGTCGTCCCGACCCACTCCGATGAGAAATGAGGCAGTGTTCACGAGTATCAATCTACTGCAACTTACAAGTTTTAGCATTTTATCGAAACACAGATGGATAAGCGCTCGGTATACACGGAGGATTCAAAAAGGACATGTACAAATGCTCAACGTTCAACCAACAACCCATCTCTCCCTCTCAATCAAATTCCGACCTTCCTCTTGCTCTATTCCTAACCCTCTCACGATCACCTCTATTAGTATTCCTCCTATCCCCATAATCACCACCACCACTTCGTTCTTCAGACCCATTCGCATAAATCACACTCCTCGAAACGTTATGAACAGTTTGAGATCCTTGAACAACCGTATACTTGATTTCTCCATTGATGGTCGCACCTCTAAAGTCGAACGCTGGTGCTACCACCTGCGTAGCGCCCGACGATGGCGGCGGAGGTGGAGGAGGAGGAGTTGACATTGGTGGTGATGCATATGACCACGATGACGCAGGCGGGGGTATAGGGTGCGTTCGAAGATGTGGCGGTGGTACGCCTTGTTCGTCGGCCACAACACCCGGACTTCTCAACTCTAATTCTGACCCCATCGCTGCTGACGACGATGACGACGGAGGAGGGAGAAGTGCTGGCGCCGGCGCTGGGGAGGCAGAAGAACCCCAAGGACTACCAGCACCAGCACCGTACGCGTAATGGTTATACGACTGATATGGCGAAGCAGCGGGTGGTGGGTAGGTATAGGCGTGGTGTGGTCTAGGGTATTGCGGGTATTGCGGGTATTGGGGATATTGGGGATGTTGAGCGTATTGTTGTTGAGGTGCCGGTGGCGGTAGTGGGAGAGGGGAAGTTGATTGATAATATGTTTGTGAAGATGCGTATGTGGGATAAGGACTTCCTGCGGGTTGATACGGAGAAGACGTATAAGTCCCTTGTGGTTGCGGTTGAGGAGGTGGAGTTGACCATGACCGTGAATGTGAATGTGCTGCCGCTACCGTTGGCTGTGGTTGTGGTGACGGTGATGGTGCAGGTCTAGACACGACTGAAGGTGGAGAGGTCGAGGCTGGTGGAGGTGATGACCTGCTAATAGCAGGTGGCGGCGCTGACGACGCGAAATTAGGCAGGAACGGGTTCCTCTGGGGTGATGCAGCCTCTTTGGTCTCTGGCAAAGGAGACAACGAAGGTGTCACAGCCCGACTTCCAACTGGGTCAACTCGTTCAACGGGTTTGGACGAATCAACATGGGCGCTTCCCACGGGCGCCTCTTCGACGTGAACCTGGGGCAGTGGTTCGACGTTACTGGGTGATGTGGAACCCGTTGGAAGAGTATCCACCAAGGTGTTTGACCGGGACGTCACTGGAGACGTATCAACCGGGGATGCCACCTGATGGGTTTCGTCTTCTTCATCCTCGTCAACCCGTCCCAATTCCAAAACTGGAAGCGCAGCCGCAGCCGCAGCATCCACAGCCGACGATTTGGGTACAACCGTACTCGTAGCGTCAACCAGCGCCTTTTCACCTTCACCGCCCACATCACAGCAATCGCTTAAGCGCTGCTTCTCCAGAGCTTCTTCTTTCTCTTCCCGGATTTTCAACCATTTGACGATGTCGAGTAATTCGTCTTGTTGTTTTGAAATGGATTTAATGTTTTTGTCCATGTGATGGATGGTGATTTGCGATTCAAGCTGACAAAAAAAGAGGGAAATTAGCAACGGTGACGGTGACGAGGAGAAGGAGAAGGAGGAAGACGAAGAAAAAAAGAATGAGAGATACATACCCCGAGAAGATCAATAGCTTGGCGTAACCTCTCTTTAAAGATCCTGATCTCATCCAGGTCGGCCGTGCTCTTCACAACCCTTGCGAAGATATTCCTCTCCATCCTCTTCACCGCAAATGCTTTGATATCGACCAGCGCACTGAACAAAAACGACCGCGACGTATTCGTTAGGAACTCGAAGAAACGTTGAAGATAATATAGGAAGGCAAGAAACGAATGAAAGCGAACGCCACGCACTCTATAAACGGTTGGAATTTGGCTGGAATCTCTTGAACAGCGAATTCGGGGGACCCTTCAAATGCTTGGAGTACTCGTCCGCTTAATTGATCCACGTCCTTCACTAACAGCTCGTACGCCTCCTTATTGGATCTCACCGACTATCCCCCCGCCACGAAAGATACCAAACACGGATACGGATAAACGTGTTTTCCCGTAGCGCAGCCGCGTATTGCAATATGTCATACGAGTACCGCATGGTATGGCAGAACCATAGCGTACGAAGAGCCAACAGGACCGAAAGGGATAGAATGGAAGACGAGGAGAGAGGACAATTTCATCAGCTCATGAAAAACATAACTCAGAAGGGTAGAAAACACACACCTGTGTCGTTTGCACTATAAACAGAGCCAACCCAATTATCTGATTGAAGCATGGTGTTCCTTCTTTAAACGCTGCCAAAGCAACTCCCGAAACGTTCAGAACCGTTTCAACCTTCTTATTCTTCTTCGATCCCGATGATGTTGACGTGGCGGTTGACGAACGCGCAGGTGGAGGTGGAGGCGAACTGGACCTATCCACTAACGTTGAGGTCGAAGACGAGGTCGACGATCTAGCCATTCTTCCGAGAACTACACCTAAGGACCGGTTCAATCAGCTGTAAAATGAGGTCCAGCGAACAGCTTTACTCACTGGATACCGATGTGTCTTCAGGATGACTTTGCTATAATCTTAGGAGAAGGGGCGATAGAGAGCTTTGCTCGACACTGGTATCCAGCGCTACGGAACAGGGGGAGGTGGGGCAGATTGGTATCCACAGGAATCAACACTCTTCGTTACACCGATTTGAAGGATTCAAAACGGGTAAACGTGGGTAGAGAAGGGTGCGTAGGCTGTGGAGAATAAGGCGATGAGCACAGCGCGTAAATTCCATATCGGATGGATGCCACGCACCGCCGTCCAAAGCCCGAACGTTCGAGAACAAGGCGCTCTTGTTTAGACGCCTATTCATTGTCCTATATTAAGTCGATGTGATGCCTTGTGATGCCTCGAGGCTGGAGAACGGTCTCAACATGCTGCGAGAGAAGGAGAACGAAAAAAGTGCTTACTGCGCAACGTACCGCCTTCCGCTAGAATCCGTCGATCATTCCATGGGCCCTGTATTTTGCTTGACTGCTTCGAGCATTTGAGCATTCTCCTCAGACGAGGGGATTGGAAAACCAAGCAGAGGGAGAAAGAGGACAAAATGAACCGTGAGAAGGCCTGACAGCGTGGGAGTCGCTGATGCCGAAACAATCGCCCTCGCTGCCTCCTGCACCTCACCGGCCTCACCGTTCAGATTCTAGACACAATTGTGCGTTGTCAAGGAGAACGCCGCGGTAGGGGTACGTCTCCCCATAAATTAACACACAAATATCTAATACAGGCTATCCACTCGACGAAGTGTTTTCGACCCCCAATGCGACAAGACCCATGGCGGAACGCAGGCAAATTGGACGAGATAGTTTACGACTACAACCTCTCATTCCCCCTCCACTGAAGCCACCTCCCCATATTCAACCACCTCCCACTCTTCTGGGCGCCTGCGACGGAGGGTTCTCCTCAGGGTCCTCAGCATCACCCGCAGCGGCCACCACGTCTGGAATCATGGCCTCCACACCGCTTACACCGAAATGGGGTGAATTTGTATTGCTTTCGCCGATCCCTACATCTTCCCTTGCGACCCGAGGATTCTTCAACAGTTCCATCACGTCCTTGACGTTTTTATCTACGTTCTGGACAGTTATCTGAGAATGGAGCTTTTCAAGCGAAAGTGTTGTAAGTTATCACGCAACGACGGAGGAGAGTAAGAAAGAGATCTGGAGGAGACGGGAGACTCACCTGTTGTACCTTCTTTCGAAAGCTCTTGATCTTGTGCAGATCAGCCGTCTTCTTCAACATGCCGGTGAATACATTCCTCCTTGTCGTCTCTATCGTGAAGCTTTTGACGTCTTCGAGTGTCCTAAGCACCGTCCGTGTCAGCTACAGCCGGAGAATGAGACCAGTTAACACGTACTCTAACAATGGTCGCAACGTTTCCCCCCTCACCGACTCGTCCACACTCAAACCTTCGAGCGCTTCTAGTGCTTGGTTGCGCAACAGGTCTATGTCCTTCATCAATAGATTATAGGCGTCTCTGTTCACCCTCACAGTCTATTATGGTGTGCATATAGACGTAAGTTGATATGTTATCAGTATCACATCCAACTCACGAAAAGCGTACCTGAGTCGTCTGTATAGCGAATGGAGGCGACGTCTCAAGAGAAGTGAGGCAGGACACCCGATTTCTGCACGTGAACGGGGATCCATTGTCAGGCTCTGGGGCGTCATTTAGGTTAGAGTTGAGCGCTCCGTGATCCTGTTCATTGAGCGCTTGCACGATAGAGGTTAGATCAATAGCCGAAGTTGGAGGTGCCGATACTGAGGATGCTGATGGTGTTGATGTCCGGCGAGAAGACCACGTAGCCCAAACTGACGAGAGCGTTGAAAGTTGGATCCAAGGCATAATCTCCCGAAAACGATCTGGAGAAGGTATGAAAGGCAGCGGAAGACATGGCCAGAATGCCGAGGTTATATACCACCCCCGGTATTTCAGACTTCCCTTATTGTGATTGACGTCTGTATAGTCGTCGATATGACCGGAATCCAGAAGATGGAATCTCACAAACCCAACAAAACCACGTGTAACACCGGAAAGTAACGCTGTCAAAGATGGTGTCAGAATCCTCACGCCCAGTTTGGCTTGCAGAATATCCACTATGGGCTTTATGAGGTCATTCACTAGCTCAAGTCGTGAAAAGTGAATTTCACTACTTTAACGTGGGGAATTTCACTACTCTGGGGGTATATAGCGGTCTTCCTAATGCCTCCGAGCCTCGCACTTCATCTGGACACGCCCCCGTCCCGTTTTTTGAACTTCAGAGGCGCAAACTGTCTTCGTGGTGAATGTCTGAGTCCTCTAGAGTCACCTTTTTGGAGGGAAAACATCATGCAGGAGTTGTGTTCTACCATCTATGAAAGCGTTTGTGCTTGACAGGTTGTTTGGGAACAAGCCCAAACGGAGAAGGCAAACCAAACCATCAGTCAATGCGAACCACACTAGCCCATAATCCCTGTGACATACTTACCATTGAAACCATTTAAAACCGCCTCCCTTAGGTACATCCATATTTTCCTCGATCACGAGTTACGATATCCGTCCATTACCCTTTGAGTTTTAGGTCCGTGAAGTTTCCGCATTAGATTCGTCAACAACTCATCAATGTCCTAAGAAATCACCAATGAGACGGATACGTGCTAGGTATGGTTTTCTGCGAGTTGCGCGTCTTGTGTGTAGCTTCGAGCCCAGGGGGTTCGAGCAGTTGGGTGTGGTGAGAGGATGAAGGAGGAATGGGTCGGTCGATAGAATACATAATCTGAGGTGGCCTTGCTGCTAGGCACTAAGCTTCCCAGTCAAACTCTCAGCGGAAATCTGCGGAAACTTGCGGAACAGTGGGCGAGGCGCCCATTTATATGAGCGCCTCGCCTGAGAAATGTCCTTGTGAGCGTAAATCTGGGGATGGATCCGCTATCGTTTTGACTGGGCGCGCGCGTGACTAAGTAAGTGCTAGCTTGAAAGCTTATCGTTGATATCGATAACTTAAATCGAAGCGCCCAGAACTACGAACAAGAAACTCATTCGCAGAGATAGGAAGGGAAGAAAACTGAAAACCGGAACCATAGACGAGGAGATATACTTATGGATAATCTGCATAAATGAAGAAACAACCCAATAATCTCGAAGAAGCCAATCAACCGATTTATTCCTCTACCATCTCGATGCCGACAGTGTTTCGTGATGCATATGCGTGATGTTCAACCCGACCAACGTCAATGGTATCGCACACCGTGTAGTATACAGTTCATTGGTCGCTACTGATACAGACAAAAGGACTAGAACCCAAATGAAAAACGTCTACATAAAAGTCAAGGTACCGCATCAGCTCCCAATCAGTTTTCCCCAAACTGTTGGTACAAGCGTGCGGGGCTTCATGTTTTGCATTACGGTACCAAACCCCCATCCAGACGTCATCACAACAGCTCCGTCCTCCCACTCTGCTCAAAAGGTAGACGAAGGACGGAAGAAGCGTCTAGTAGAGACGGATAGGCTTGCCCATCGTCGTCTTGATATGAAGGGACTTGACGTTCTGCCAGTTCTTTTTGAGGAGGGAGACCAAGAAGTTGATACCTGAACGGCGCATGAATTCGATGAACGAAAGGAAAGGAGCGAAGAATACGCACTAAGCATGACATTGCCCAACACCTGGTCCTCCGTCATCTCAACATGACCCACAGCGACGCCCAAGCACAAGACCTTTTTCAACTGGAACTTGATCGTCGATTTTACTTCGACGAGTTTGTTCGTGACGTCTTCGTTATGCGAGATGGGGGTAGGGAACTTGCCAGCTATAGGTGTCGTCAGCGTTTCGGCGGAGGAAAGGAACGACGTCCACCACGTACCCTTGGAAAGACCCGGACCCAACAAACGAGGAATCTGTTTAATGAGCGCTTCCGAAGCCAAGAACGCATCGTATTTCTTTGCGAGCTTCTTGACGAGCTTCTTATTTTTGTTCAACCTAATTAACTCGACATATAAGCGCCTGGGACGACGAAGAGATGTGAACAGGAAACGTACTTCTTCAAATCGTCAACGGACATATACTCCAACTCAATTTGCTTCGCCCGATCAATATCAGCAGCATCTGCGAGAATGCAGATAGACATGCGAGGGCGGGGAATATTGAGAAGCCTATCATGCGTCCGTCAGTTCGTGTAGGCGCCACAAACTGATGAAAACGTACTTGACGGTTCCAGAGAAACGCTTATCTCTCTGGGGATCGTAGTTCTTCAAACCAATCTGCAACTCAATCGTCTCCACGAATTTGCGCTTTTTCTCTCCCGTCGCATCGGCTAGAAGCTCACGGACGGAGCCCCGCACGCTTGGCACTGAGAGTTTGCTACTGCTCAACCAAACCAATAGTTAGTCTCCATTAACGAGTGAAACAATGATAACGAACCTCATGCTTTTTGGATGGGGGAATTACAACACGAAAGGTCGTTGAAGTGCAGTACTGCGATGCCTGGTATCGGCTGGCGAGTGGGGCGTGGCTGAAAAAACTGTACAGGTGCAACTTACGTCAGCGGATCAACCGCCACGGTCCCGGTTTTCCACGCCACCTCGGGTTGACGCAGGGTACCCACGCTTGCGATGCTGCTTGAACTCTGCGACTCATAGACACGATGGTGACGCACCCTCACCTTGCTTTTTGTTCATAAACCATGAAAATTGTAGTCTTGGCATCCGCTGGGAGCTCATTAATCATTCCGCGCTCGGAACAAGGGAGCATATCGGAGGCTAGATGCGTAGGCGCCTTTTGAAGCGCTGGTGTCGAAATATAAGGTCTTCCCATTCTCCCTCAACGTTTCAACCGTTTGAGCTCGTCCTACCTGCTTCAGCCTCTCCAACTCGTCTTCCGTCTGTCATATTTATATTCCAGACAAAATCAGAGATGGTCATTCGAGCCGGTCCTGATGGTATCGAAATTGACAACGATTCTACCAGGACGCCTCGAGTAATCCACCATCACCACCGTCAATTCTTCGATTACTCCAAGAACTGGCACGACTACGACTACAGCCGCAATAAAAGGGTGGATAATAGTCGAAACAATGGTACTACGCCTTCTAGGATTCGAGGATTCAGTTCGGCTTTTTCCCTGCATTCCTAATTCTTCTTTTCTTTACAACAATAGCCACGCACAACTACGGTGCCATGCCTTCGGGATGGGACGCAAAAACGCCTCACAACTCTCAGCGCTATGTACCTCCGGTTCTACCACCTCGTGAGTGATTGTGCATTCCAACACTTTCACATTGACACCGCTTTAACTTTAGACGCCCATCAATGTAACGCCTCACCCACCTCGCGCCCCTTTGCGGCCTACCCTGCTCCTCCCTCCATACTACCCCGATCAACCGCTGCTCCTTGTGATCCGGACGTCCCACGTCACTGGAGTCCTAACACTCATGAGTTCTACCCGGATCACACGACCTTCACTTCTCCGAAGTTGGGTACGAACCAAGTGAAGGACAACGCAGCTAGCTATGGATGGCAATTGAGTGGTCCTGATGATGCAGACGACGGTTTATTCGACGACTTCGATGACACAAGTACAGAAAGTGAGGATGAAGACGAAGTAGGCGCTGGTGAGCTTCGTCTTGCTTCCTCATACAGTATATTCCCCTATTCATGTATGCTCTTCACTCTGATACAGCGGGCTATGATTTCCTTCGTATCTGTCCTTCACCCAAAGAATCCCGGAGACGTCCGACCTTGGATGAAGGCATAGTGGAGGATATTCAGGGCAAGACCATGCGCGTTATAGAGAGGTACTTAAACAAAGAAATGTGGGGGTGGGTTATCTGAACGCCGGGGTGTAATTCGTGTGCCAATCTCGATGAGCCTCAGGCAGTAGCGTACTAATAATAAATCTCATGCTGAACGACAGTTGATTTCGGTTATCGGAACTCTAGTACAGCACGCTAATCTGGAGTACGGCGTGAATGGATGACCTCCTCAGCAACTTCCCACATATCTGGACCGATTCCCCTCGCACCGCCTTCCCACGCGCTAATCTTGTTACAGCACTGGGGGAGGCTGGATGTCACTATCCTCTTCAATCTGGACACTTTCGCCCAGGCGTGTATCGCTGTCTTCGGACCGTAGAATGACGACTTTGAGGTTAACCCAACCTCGTAAGGCGTCCTGGAGTTTCCCCCGATCTTGATGATAAAAAAAGCAATATGAGTCAAACTAGGAAAGAGGGCTGGCAGCGATACGGGGTCGCCATTTGGTGTGGTCAATGGGCGGGGGCTGTGGAGTACACGGAGGTGGGTGAGG
Source organism: Pluteus cervinus (assembly GCA_004369065.1). Classification (NCBI taxonomy): domain Eukaryota; kingdom Fungi; phylum Basidiomycota; class Agaricomycetes; order Agaricales; family Pluteaceae; genus Pluteus; species Pluteus cervinus. The sequence continues at coordinate 17,020 of ML208451.1, forward strand.
TTTGCGAAGAGTTGAAGAAGTTGTGGTGAAGGAGGATCTCTAAGGAGTGTCTGTAGGTTGATCCACAAACGAATCAATGGAAGACCTGCGAGAGTATCGGATAAATGAGGAGGGGAAGTGTTCCACAAATACAATGCAAGGTTCGTGAGGTTCGGACAAAGAGAAATGTACTCCATTGCGAGGGTCTCATCCTCATCTTTATGTCATAAACAAAGATCGGATATGATGTCCATATCGTTGAAATTTCTTCAAGTCGAAATAGGCCGGGAAAACTCGTGATCCTGATAGGATCACAACTTCAAAAGCCTTGGGCGATCGTGAGATCTAAGAAACGATAAGAATTCTAGGCGTACCAGTCATGAACACGCTTGGCCACGAGTAGAAGGCTCTGGAGATCGTTGAAATTTCGATGGAAGGCGGTCAGAAAGACTTTATATTCGAGTTCTGGAGGTAATTGAGGGTCTTGCATAAGGTGAGCGTTTGGCCTTGATGCCCCAAGGCCTGAGAAGAATATTGCGTTTTGTTGTCGTCTCGTTTTTGTTGTCAACTGGCTTGGAAGAACGCAGTCAAGGTGGGTATCGCAGGCTGCACGTGTCCCATGTCTGTCGAGACTCGAGCTGTGTTCGAACTTATGCCACGTGGGAGTTCATTCCAAACAGGTGAAGGAAGTTAATCCAGTCCAGGAATCGGTGAAAGTGAGTAGATGCAATGCAACGAAGGTAGAACAGACACATGCATACTGCAACCACATGGCAATCACAGTGATATTAAATACAAAAACCGGTCACCAGTACTCGGTCGAGGCCTACTAGTACATACATAGGTAAACGGGTGGTCAAGATCCTTCTACTTCTTTACGCTGAAGAAGAACAATCCTCTTGCATAATACTCCTTACCACCCGGACTTGTAACTGAAAAAGTCAACGTCAGCATCCAGGAAAAAGTTCACGACATCGCACTACCTTCGGAATTTGGGACAACAAGTCGTCTCCCCGAATCTAGGTAAATTGAGAAGTTTGGTCAGTCTTTGAAGGGCACGATAACGAGATGAAAGAACTGACCATATTTCCGGAAGGATCCAGATTCGATTGACTCATCCCTGTTGCATCCCATTGGCGATTTGCGTCGAAAAAGAGGATAGCAGTTCCGTTCCCGTTAGATTGTCGGAGGATATGGCGTGTGTTTAATCTACACCAAAATCAAAGAATCGTAAGGCTCAGTTTGTCAACCAGCGGAGAAGACTTGTGGTGACGTACGAAACGAGGATCGAATTTGCGTAGACTGATCATAAGAGGTTAGAAACGGGGATGAAGGAAGAGTCAGGTCGAGAACGTACATTTGGCGATGACGAAGTGCAATCCCATAAAGATTAAGTTTGTTGGCATTACGAGCCACTAGAACGTTAAGAATCGAAGTTAGCTTCACCACCCGGAATAACGAAAGTGATGAAGACAAACTAGCATCATGGAGGCGATGGTACCAGCACTAAAACCGAATGGCGGATCAGATTTCAGACCCTACTCAACAAGCCAGTACTGGAGACGCACCTCGTTAACAATCCCATCTCAAACGCATACAAAATCAACGAATCGATCATTTTGTTGACCCTGTTCAAATATCAGCACGTTAGTGAAACGTTCGGGACAAAACTCAAAGAGAACGGAAGAACGGGGTGTAAAGGGATCCGATAGAAACAGGAAGAAGCGGAGGAAAGGTACCTTGCAACTCCACTTCGGTTTGTACGAAGTAATATGAACATGGAAGTTGTGATTATGACGTCGATTACTGAGGATAGAGCAAGCCCGAAAGTGAATAGCCACTGCAAACGAATAGGTTAGATGGCGACAGCGTGGAGGGGGTAGCGCTGACGTACTCGGAAGAGATGCTTAAATTCTGAGAAATTCCCCAAGCGAACCCTACATTTCGCATTAATAAAGACGGGGTGTTATATGGAAGGAATACGGGACCACATACATCTGGGCAGTCGTTGCTAAAGGAGGAACGATGGTGTTAGATGGTAACAAATGACAAGTTCCCGGATGAACTTACTCGTGGCGGATGCTAAGTTGAAGGGATACAATGGTCAGAATGTTCCGCCAATCGGGTCCTACAACATATACTCACTGAAGCGGAGTATAATGAGAAGAAGCTAAGGTCGCTCGTTAGCCTCAATTTGCCGGGGAGAGAAGTCAAACTTACGAGTGGGATAACAATGTACTGGTTGCCTTTGCTCACTGCCAGGTGGAAGGTGAGTTGCTCCACTACAAATCAGGGGAAGGACGAGGCAACTTACGCAGGAAGATTCGATGTGCGTAGAATCTAGCGACAAACTTGTGAGTGAGCGAAATATAGAACGGACATGACGACTTACAAATGAACTAATATCGTCAAAAGGGCCTGAGACAGAGTTCATAAGACTACCGGCAAACGATGTAAAAGAAATCCCTGGACGAACCGTAATTACGACGGTTGCCTATACGATGTTCAATAAACGTCACGAGGAAGGGGATAAGACAAACTTACAGCTAAGTCCCTAATATAAACCTTCAGCATGGATGTCGAATCGTTCAAAGTAAGTTTGAGGAACACGTACCATCGAATATACCCGATAAATGCCTCGTCTCCGAAATGTCGTATGAGATAACCCCACAGCGCACTCCAGATACACGTCGTATGACAGCAATCCAAGAAGCTGTGGAAAGATAGACACGTTAATTCCCGGTTCCACCAATCAAACCATATGAAGCATCAATCAACTGACCATACCACAAGGACCTATCATCATATTCATCAACAAAAGCCTCGACAGGTGAGGAGAGGGAACGTACCAAAAGCTTCGTCCGGCGAGTATCCTCGACATACAGTTTATAATATATGTACCCTTGCATCAACACGATTCCCGTCAACCTAATCACCACCTTCGCGTTAGCCAAACACGACGTTCGAACAGCAAAAATGTGAACGCACATCGTCGCAAATAGCCCACCCAGAAACAAGGCTCCAAATGTCCTTTCCACATCTACACCACTCATAATTGCTGTATTTGACGAGATCAGAGAGATGCGTGAGATCGCCGACTCCAGATACGTGGCGAGGGGAAGGCCGACAGGTGGAGGTCAAGGAAGTACCCGGATAGTCGTACAATATTCCGATCCAAGCGTGAACCTCGTCAAAGGGCAGTGCGGGCGGGGAGGTTACCTGCGAAAGAGAATGGACAACGGGATCGTGAGACAAGGGGGGGATGCACCGCGAAGAACATCACAAACCACACCTTAGATTGTTATACCCCCCACAGTCTAGAACTTGATATATTAGATGACCATTTCTTCGTCATCTGCCCCATCTTCCATACCCGTTGTACGGATGGTACGGTGCCCGCACTTCCCGTGAAACGGAAAATAGTTATCAGCTCATCTAAGGTATCAGATTTATCAAAGATCGTTGGGCAGAGAGGATAAAGAATCACCTATCTCATATACAGAAGGTCTTGCAATATTAGACGTGATTGAATTGTTGTGATTACCCAGGTCCCCGTCTCCCGTTTGTCGTCTTCCGTCCGTCCGTCCCCTGAATTTTCCTCATTTCGGCGCTATGTCCGAGGTCGAATTGCGCGAAACTTGTGGGTAGAGTTTCAGTGATATAGGGAGCTGATATGACGTGCACCTTCGACGAAATACTCAGGCAGAAAAGAGTGAAGAAGATGGTTTGCACGAGTTCCGCGTCGTTAGTCCTGGTACTCGTTCCTGGCGAATTTAAGTTCGAAAGCATTGACAGAAGCGATGCCTGTGACACTCACTATTTTTTCTGGCGCATCGGCAGATATGTTCATCTGGAAGAGATGCTTTTTAGGGAGAGTGACGATGGTGGTGTTGGAGTGGCGTTAGGCGTAAATGCCAGCTGTTGATGCCGATAATTGAAATTTGATGTTCAGGGTCGAGTGCGTGTCAAATAACCCTGAACATTGGTTACTATCAGCACGGCGGCGATGAGTGCGTCCATTGACGGTCCATGCAATCTTTTCCTGAGAACGGGACCACCTAGCTGGAAATTGGATCACAGAATCATCAGGTCCGGATACGCGTAAACGCGTAAAACAGTCAGACACGGTCGACGATCGAGCATTTGTTCCTGTTCTCGTATCATCGGCTGGGCCAGGGCATCTACATACGTGCATTTGAACGGTCAGTGTGGGGTTGAAATAAGGCTACCCAGAGTTCGTTCAGTACATCGAGGCACGGACCTGAATGTGATCCGAGGATGTGTACGATAGTCTGGCCTTGATTCGACAAGAACGGTACCAACAGCAAAACAACGAGTAAAATGTACAAAATACATGGTTGATCCAACGAGACATATAACAGCAAATTTCGAAAGCGAAACAATAGCAAGAAACCATTCAACAAACGCAGCCAACTATCTAGAACCAAGCCTTCGGTTGTTTGATAGCGATTTCATCAGCACACCTGTATACAATATCTCTATCCCTGAGCACACATCCCCTCACCGTCAACTTGACCAACCCCATTTCCGAATCCCTCCTCCTCTGAAGAACGGCACAAAAATATTTCCAGTCCGATGGATATGGTTCAGGTGATTCGTCAACGCTGCGAATTGTCAAGGTCTTGAGCCGGGGGAAGAAAGACGAAACGCCATGTGGAGCGTATTTATAGGGAAACCGATCCAACAAGCTAAGATAGCAAATGAAAGACTTCGCCCCGGAGCGGGAGAGGTTCAGATCCAAAAGTGAAGCATTGAAACTAAACTTGTTCCATGCTTTCCAGAATTTCGGAGAGATGGTTTGGCTCGTATCAAGAGTAAACGATTGAACGGACCGGAAACGGGAGTCGCAAAGGGTAGGAATAAGGCCTTCGAGATCTACCAGAGGGGTGTGAAGTGGTCTGACTCCTTCGTTTGTCCGACCGGCATATATCTCGTGGTGGAGGCTAGCGGGGTGTTCCACAATCCGGAGGATCGTGAGGGTGTCCAAGTCATCCTGACGCCTGGCATCACGTAAAAAGGTTTGGCGTCCTCCTGCTATTGTAGTACCATTAACGACGAGTTGTGTTGACTTGGGCGTGACGACGGAACTGACGATGAAGTGGGCCGCCGCAGGAATATGAAAGCCATTGAGCTGCAATAGAGATAACCTGGGCAGTGAGACAGTGGAAGCCGATTTTTCTGGATGATCAAGGGATCCTGCAGTGACATCGACTGATAGTTCCCTGAGGTTTTGCAGTGGTGGCAACACCTTGAGGAACAGATCCAAATCGAGGTCACCGCCGAGTGACGTTATCCTCAAAACCTTGAGGAAGGGGAGCTGGATGGCATCAACTGCGAAAACACAACCATTCAATACCAAGGTCCTCAGAGAATCTGTGAACCTCGAGATAGGAATGGATGATATGTCACAAGATGTCAGCTCGAGGGTTTTCAATGCGAGTTTAGACGTCGACTTTGACCAGAACGAATGGAGGATGGGGAGGGGAGGTGGGAGTTGGTGGGAGTTGTCCACTTTTAGATGAATGGTTCGATCTAATAATTTTCCTATCTTAGCTTCGGTTTCTTTCGAAAGGGAAGGAGGATTGATATCGATGGTAAGCGGGCGAGTCCTTGATAACCTTGAACACCACCTTATCCACGGAACCGGATGATCCCCTCTAATCCTCGTCCAAAATTCCGAATAACGCATCGTCAACCTCCTCCACCTTCTCGAAACCCTCATGATCCGTGATAGGACACGAAAACCTGAGGGATCATCCTTCGCTGAAATCTTGAAAATCTCTCGGAGGACGTCCTTTGGGAGAGTCCCGATAGGAATTAGCTCGTTACGATCGGCTCGGAGGTTGAGGAGACGTTTCTCCAGAGATTCAATGTCTAAATCAATGAGAAAGAGTTGTGAAAGTCGGGGTGTTGTTAGAGTGGACATGGCTGGATGGAGGGTAATCGGAGCCTGGAGACGTGAAACCTATCGACGAGAGCACATCTGTTTGGCATCCCAGCCTCGAGACAACACCTCGAGGCGAGAAGCTGTCATGGTAAAGCCACGCCACTGGTCACTTGACAATTTACGTGGCCCACTTCCCACCTTATTGAGTTCTGTTCTGCCTCGTGCTGTTGAGCTGACGTCTGAAGGAGTCATTCGCTTTGAAATTGGCGCCAATGGGAATGCCAAACAGATTCCCGCTTACACGTGGCAAACTCGAATATCTGACATCGATCAGATAGCAAAATCCTGATTTGTACCTTCAGGTTTTGACGTGGAACATTCCGTTTCCCTCTTGACTCTTGAAACCGAACACTCTGAAGCTTTCAGCATGGCTTTCAACCTGACGGATCCGACTTTCCCTCCAGAGATAGAACACGTTATTTTTACCTCTGCGGTAGAACACCAAGACCTCAGACCGTTTCCCATAAATCTCATCCTGGTGGCAAAACGCGTACACCAATGGTGAGAAATTTGTTATCATCCTCGATTTCCGGAGATGGCACTCATGTCAAACTTAGGCTTATTCCAATCCTCTATCGAACGATTTCTCTTCATGCGGATCAAGAGTACCCAATCCTATGGGGGCCAGAGACGCTCGAAAAGCACGGAAAATATGCTCGGAATCTCTTTCTCTGGACGCCATCTTCCGAGTTCGACGGCATATCACCAGATCTACCACTCTCTCTGTGCCCGAATGTCACCAACTTATTTTGGTGGGCACCTACTCACAAGGCCGAAGTGAAAGCGATCTCCCAACTCCCTCTCACTTGCCTCTCCGTCGAGCTCAACAATATTGAACAAACACCCGATATTATCAAAACATTCTCTAGAATCACCCACCTTGATAACATCGGGATTTTCACCGATAATATCATAACTCTCGACCATTTCACGTCCCTCACGCACCTTTCTGCTCAAGAAGATGAGCCTGCCCAGATCTCTCTCTTATTTGACAGGGTACCTAAGTTACAGGTACTGATTTGCTACAGATGTGAACGGAGCCTAACAAGGCCAGTGGTAGAGGATTTCGATCCTGACAACGATGATCCACGATTAGTTCGGATGGCTTATGGCGTTGGAGCTTGTTTCGAAGATTGGTTTGCAGATATCATCTACAGCCGAGGCATATGGGGGTTGGCTGAAGCAGCGATTGAGACGAGGAAGAAAGAAAGAGAACCGAAAGGGAGTCTGAATTAATTTAATCCAGAAAATCAATATATCCGATTTCACGTTCTAATCCAACTAGGATGAGATTGAGAGTGCTTGCGCTGCTATCCTTGAGTGCAGCCGTAAAGATAATGGATCCGATTTCAGGTGGAAATATCGACTCTGAGATGAGCAAAGAAAATCGCAGTGTGGGTAAGGGCCTCCTGTATGAGGTGAAACGGATATCAGTATAGATAGTTGGAACAAGTGGAGGCTTGTGGAAGATGATTCCAGCCAGCACTGCAGCATCGATGGCAGAGGTCCGATCGTGAGTGGTCCGTGCACGTTTCCCGGCTGTTGCCGACCAATTTTCTCCCTCGACGAACTCTCCGTCTCTCGCCCGCGTCTCCCATGCTGTTTCTCCGTTCGTGTCAATCCCTCTCACTCTGACCTCTTTGACTGCCTTTTCGCTACAGGGACGCGGCTAAGCAATGTTGAAGTCGTTGTTTCTTGAGCGCCAAATGGGAGTCGTCGCATTTGGGGGGACAACTTGACACCTTGATCGTAGCTTTATGCGTGCGTCTTTCTTTTTGTTATCCATTTCATGCATTGTCTAACTTCTTCCAGCTCGTACCCACGCATATAGTCAATCCGCCAACGACGGTCCAGTCAAAAGCACCTGCACCTTTCTGGTTCTCGGTGTCGCTTTTTGGTTGTTCCCCAACCCACAATATTATGTGTTGCATCACGACTCGGGAGAGAGTTGTCCCGTTGTCGAAGGGGTCGTTGGAGAAACGGTACGCGAATTGATTTTCCTTCAACACATGGACTTTTTATGCCTTTTCTTATGTTCCAGTCAGCTTCACATTGATTCAGAGCGTGTTCAGCCGTTCCTCGGCGCCACAACTCTCGAACCTCGTCCTATTGTCGTCTCCTCGCGTTCGTTCGGGTTCTGCTACTTGGTACGTGAAATGTTGTGACCAATCTCCCTTGTACCTCCCCTTCTACTTTTCTGCTGCATTTCTCTTCGTCTAATCAACATGCTGACGCACGTCGTCTGCTAGTAGTGGACTCCGCATGTATCAATGGATCAAGCAACCAATTCGGAACACCTAAAACGTGCGGATTACCGTCGTGAACGCGTGAGTCCATGCCTCAGCCTTTCGTCTGCAAGAATATTTATTCCCGTCCTTTGTCTGCTCTGTAGCTTTCGCTTTCGCTTCCATCGAGGCTATCGCTTTTGAGCGCCGCATGACCCATTGATAGCGTTGATCTTTATGATCGAGCGTCGAGACTACTTTATTACCCGACCTACCGAAGGTACAAGACCGGAGTGGAAGTCCTGTTACTTGAAGCACCTTCGTAACATTCAGTGACGATTGTGGACTGGTCTTGTACGGCAGCGTGTCAGAATTCAATCGTTCCTTATGAATCGTGCACTGTATTTACAGACTTCACGCCAAGCAGAATTCATGGACAGGTTGACTCGGCCACGTGGCAGGGTATCCGGCCATTCTCCCGGCCGTCAGTCCAAGTTGTATATCGACAACTGCCGATTTTTCTGGTAAATTTCAAGACTTTGAATGCTAGCAATCAGTCGACATCCACTTACAAGGGGTCTAATGCAGCGTGTCCTTCCGACTCAAAGGGGCTTTAAAAACACGGGACAGACGTATCCGGACATTAGCCCATCCAAAACACAGCCTCTGACAGCAGCTTAAACTGACCCTTTGGCGCTTTCATCTCACCGATTCCACCCCCTGTGACCTACCCACATCAGCTTCACCCCCCAGATTGGCCAGGTGCCAACACCAAACACACCGACGTTAAGAACCCCTCACGGATTTGAGTTAGTGGTGTCCAGAGTCGTAGCGAGAGATTCAATTCACCAAGTACGTATGTACCTCATAACCTCGAGAGTAGCCTTTAGAATTACTTACTCGTCGAAGTATTAGGCCAGTCTAGGGCGTCAGTCGAAGATGCCTCGGTGGCAAGTTTCTGGACTGAAGACAGGCTGGGCGACGCTATCAGGTTCTCGCTCTTCTCCAGCGACCACTCTGCCGCTGCCACCAACGACGGGCTCACTCGAATTGGGGCCTGTGCGAGGCGCCGAAGACGGACAGCGAGTAGCAGAATTAGCCGCATGTATTACACAGACAGCTCAGGTACGAAATAGGTGGTGCTGGCGATATATGGACTCACCTCTGCATATCATATCAGTTTGTACGGGCGAATAAAGACGAGTATGCGCTCTTGACGAAGGATGTGGATTTATTGCAAAAGCAAGTACGAGAGGCGTTCGGAAGTTCTGCAATTGATGAGTTAGTGTTCTCTGCAATTATTGAACTGTTGATATCGTACGTCGTTGTCGTCGTTCGTTCAGTTCTGTGCCAGTAGTTGACGTTATTGGATATGCAGTACACTTGAAGATATCAAAAGGTTCACGAAGAAGATGACGAGGAGAAATATACTCACCAGGATGGTTAAGAAGAAGACCGATCTCGACGAGATCAAGACCTTCAGGAAGAGGTTACACCAGGTGAACTTCCCCCTCGTCTCCCTTTCGTCGTTGTCGATCGTGATTGATCGCTCACAACCTCTCGGTTGAACAGCTTCAGTCACAGATCATGGTCCAGAACATAGATAACAATGTCAAAGACGTGAAACGGCTGTTGACAAATCCCCTCAGCCCAAGGGAAGAAGTAGGGATAGCGAGCTCGAGCAGCATGGACGGAGTGGGTGTGAGCGGTGTGGGTTCCCGTGCATCCGGGCCAACCACCGTAAGCGCTGGGGTCTCAGCAGCAGACATACAATTCGAGTATGTCGAGGACCCTCAGGGGATACCTAGGTCGGAGGCGCCTTATCCGGCGCTCGAACGTCTTCGTGTGACAGAATCCTCTTCCTATAATGGAAGGATGAACTCGACGACGGACCCGGCCATTTTAACACCAGACATACCTCAAAGGAACCCATTCCTTCCCAACTTCGTAGCGTCCCCACTCCCAGAGAGGCTGAGAACCGCACCGGCATCACCTTTGACTTGGACCAATTGCGAGGTTCCCTCGTCAAGCGATCGCGAGTTGAATGTATTTCCACCGACGCGCCCACGGTACCAAAGAGAAACGCACCATTTGCACCCCTATCCTGCAGCCAATTATCCGTATCGTCACCATGGGCATTTCCCCGACTTTGTATCACTAACACCGGCGACTGCTGCTGCCATCCCTGAGCCGGAGTTGATGGGTTCGTGGGGTGTCCAGACATTACCACCACTACCACCACCGCCATTGTGGCCCTCGATTCCAACGTCAATCGCAGGGCCCACACCGCCATCGGGAACGGGTTTGGTTACTCTCCCGTCGTTTGACATGAGACGCGCGAGGATTAACGGGCCGTTCAACGTCAATCTTGTCATAGGGTCTTCAACTCCGGGTGAGAGTACTTCTGGGGGTGAGCCAAAGAGGTGTCGAAAGTGGATTGATAACAGCAGAGCGATTCGGAGGAGGGCAAATAGGAGGTTGTAATGGATCCTTCTCCCGACTGGGAGTGTTGTTGCATCACTGTCGAAAGCACTGTCAAGTCGAGACCTGTATATATATTCGCATGTTAATTTATTTCGCAATAACCTGTCTTTTCGCTGGTCCATGGGGAAAAACGAGGTGATAATTGATGCCAGCACGTCCCTCAATGTGGAGTGGAGATCTGATGGCGAGCAGCGAGTTCGGTGGAGTAAAGGAACAACGAGAGTTGACCCCAACTCTGACAACTCAGAGAGGAGGTTGGGGGACTTGTGCTCTCGAGCATGACAAGGGTAGGGTGAGGGTGGGAGCCAAGACGAGGGAGGCAGAAACCCTGAAGCTGCAATTCCCACGGTTCGCCTTGCAGCTGCGTCAGCCTCCTGCAACAATGTCCTCTTCCTCCCACACCAAGCTCGACTCTCGAATGCATTGCACCCCTCGGACTCTCTCGGACGGTATACGCAGGAAGCTGACAATCCCTCGACGCTCACCAAAAGGTCATGCTTTACGAGGTGTGTACTTTTTATTCTACTCCTCGCAGCAGCTGAAAAATCCCCAAGCCGTGACTTCGCGCCCTTTCCCAATTGCGAATCTTTGATATCTACACACTGGGCCTATGGATACACTTCACCTGGATACCCAGTGTGGAGAAAGGCTCTCTGTCGCCACTCGTGGCAACGACGCATTGGTATCTGGTGAGTAATGGTGTTGGCTGTCAAACGGTAATTGAACCGATTCCTAGGTGTTGCGAAGATGGCGACATAGTCTTTATTGACTTCAACGTCAGTGGTCAGACTTCGTTCGCCTCTACCTGCGCCATCACGTTCGCCAACATCAACACAATCGGGATCAAACAAGAATTTTGAGATTGAGACGGTTCCGAGCGCTTTGGAAGTGTCTTTCGCAGTATTCAAAGAAGGAACTCCATGGTTCGACCGGATTATTGGGCTGGTTCTGTTCACAGACAATGCAGGTGTGTCTTTTCTACCTTCACGAGCTGTGGTCTCCGTGAGCTGATAAAGTCTTCCTTTCTCCTCGTTTCCCTTTCCATCCCATCTCGGTCCTGCCGGTTCGTCGTGCGTCGTGTATCCATGCTTCTGTCATACCGTGTGGTACCCATATACGTATGACAATACGTGGCCACCACAGGAAAACACTAGTCTGTGAGGGCTAATACGGCCGACAAGTACTCCAAGTATCCGAAAGGTTTTCCAAACAAACCATCCCAACCAAACTCCAACCACTTATGGAGTACGTGGCGTTTGCTTTCGTTTTACCGTTTCTTCAGATTACTAACAATCATATCACAGTTCTTCCTGCTTCATGCGCTGTCAAACGTCAAAAATTGTTGTCAAGAGGATTCAGAGGAACATCTCCGCAAGAGTTGTGGGGAGTACGGCTGATTTGGACAAGTTGATCCGAGAGAGGTTACAGCCGGCGATGAATCGATGAACGTTCGGGGTATGTCTTAGCCTCGTTTTTCACATCCTTTCGTCCCGTCGTCACCGCTTTGCCTTTCCAACCCCTCCTCGCTCTGTTCGTCTTCGACATCCAGTACTAACTAGCATCCTTTTTCAGTTTCAATGTCAAATCACGATTCACAGAATGGACAAGAACATCAGATCCATTTCAAAACAACAACATTAATGACTCCATCTCGTCAAGTTGTTGAAACTACGGGACGAGGAGAAAGGAGCTTTGGAGAAACGGCCTATGAACGGCGATTGCTGTGGTGATGGGCGGTGACGGCGGAAAGGCGCTGGTTGACGCTACGAGTACGGTAGTACCCAAATCGTCGGCTGTGGAGGATATAACGACTGGCAGACTGCAGCTGCCTTCAGTTTCGGAATTGGGACGGGTTGACGAAGACGAAGACTCAACTTTCACGCGTTCACGTTGAAGAGGCGCCCGTGGGAAGCGCTCATGTTGATTCGTCCAGAACCGTTGGACGAGTCGACCCAGTTGGAAGTCGGGTTGTGACGGCTTCATTGTCTCCTCCACCAGAACCAAAGAGGTAGTATCACCTCAGAGGAATCCATTCCTCCTTAATTTCCTGTCATCACCTCCACCGCCCATTATCAGGTCATCACCCTACCACCTTCGACCTCTCCCTTCAATCATGTCTAGACCTGGGCCATCACCGTCACCACAACCACAACCAACGGCAGCAGCAGCACATTCACGGCTATGGTCAACTCCACCTCCTCACCTGCAATCACAAGGGACTCATACGTCTTCCTCGTACCCTCACGCAGGAAATCCTTATCCCACATACGCGTCTTCATAAACATATTATCAACCAACTCCTCCTCCACTACTGCCACCAGTAACTCAGCAACAATACGTACAATATCAAAAATTTCCACCGTTTTCGCAACATTCTCAATATCCTAGACGACACCACGCTTATACCCACCCGCCATCCGCTACTTCACCATACCAATCGTATAATCAACATGCGTATGGTGGTGCTGGTGGTGCTTGGGCTTCTTCTCCGCCTCCACACCAGCACGTCTTCCAGGTTCCTCTGACATTGTCGGCAACGATGGGACCAGAATTAGAGTTGACAAGTCCGGGTATCGTTGCAGCTGGGCAAGACGTAGCACCACCACGTCTCCAAACCCATCCTACACCTCCACTACCTCCCTCATCGTGGTCAGATGCATCACCACTAATGTGGACCCCCTGGCTTGCTAGGTCGACTTATGTTGTAAACGCCGGGTTTTGGAGTTTGACGAATTCCTAACCTCCACCACCTCCACCATCACCGTCGTTGTCGGGCGCTACGCAGACGCAAACGCAAGGTGGAAGCACCCGCTTTCGACTTTAGAGGTGCGACGATCAATGGGGAGGTCGGGTATACGGTTGTTCAGGGATCCTAAACGGTTAATAACGTTTCGAGGAGTGTGGTTTATGCAAGTGGATCTGAAGAACGAAGCGGTGGTGATGGAGGAGATTACGGGGATAAGCGGAATACTAATGGAGGTGATCGTGAACGGATCAGGAGGAAGGTTGGAGTGGGATTGGGAGAGAGATGGGGTGTTGGTTGAAGATTTGTCTATGTTCTTCTCGAATCCTCTGTGTTGTTCACCATGTATATCGAGCGCTTACCCATCTGCGTTTAGATAAAATACCTTGTGTATCCGTACGCGTTCCTCTAGTTAGAGTTTGAATTGAATCATTCCTCCACAAGAATTCATCTAATAATAATATTCGTTCGCAGCAAAAACCTCAACATTGTGCACGTGGGTTTTCGTCACCATCAGGTTCAACTTGCCCCGAGCCCTAAGGCCACAACACACGCGTCAACGTTTCAATTCTTGGGGTCAGGCGTCTCGCCTTCGAAATCCTTCAACTTTTATTCTAGTCCTCTCAAG
>ML208451.1:44856-70521 GCA_004369065.1 Pluteus cervinus
CTTGGCTGAAGGTGCAAGCTACTGACGAGACTTCGGTGAAACGATTGAGCAGGTGACGTGGAATCGATTTGATAACTTCAATGTAATTATTCTGTCATTTATCTGTGCACGAAGCATAACGAATTCTGGTTCTAAACGGGGCGGTGGATATCAATAACATGGCTCATATTCATACATGGATCAAAAGGTAACTTGGAATTGAAGGTGATCATACTGATAGCGCCGTTCCTCTATCGGGTCGAATCAATTATCAAAAGTGAAAGTGTAACAGGAGGACCTACGAGTGATTTTGCAATTTACAACAACACAACCTTACCAACCACCTCTCTGAACTCCCGCAACATGCCTGCAGAAGGTGGCGATCCAAAGTCATCAAGAATGAGACTCGAGAGCTTGGGTCCGTAGTTCTTCAACCAGCGAAGTAACACTCTCCAGTCCTTCACTGCGCCATCAACAAATCCCTCACGGATGTGAAGGTGCGACAGAGAGAAAAGGGACCGGGCACGATGGGAGGGTAGGTTTGTCCATGATTTACTCCCATTTCCCCTGACCTTCGGTAATTCTTCGATTTGGTGTTTGATGAACGCGAGGAAGGGAACGGTATGCTGTTCATTAATGATCAACGAAGTCATTCGCATCGATCCGAGCATGTTGAAGAAGGAAATGAAGGAATCAGAGGGTGTGTAGTAAATTCGATAACCACCAAGTTCGACAGACGTAGATCGGGATGGATTGAACTTGAATGGCGTTAGGGCTTTGCTAACCACGCCCATCGAGGGACATTTGTGTTGGAAACGAAGAGACATACTCTTTCCACCATCTTCGTCAAACCTATACGTGTATTCTTCGAAATCTATCACAATGCCCAACGCCCGAACATTCAGATATGTGGATATAGACCTGGACTGAATGATGGCTTCCATGATGGGAAGGGAGTCGGCATCTCCAAGAGAAGAGACATCGAGTTGCAGTATATTTGGAAGTTTGAGAGCAGATAAGAAGACCGAGATGTTTCCGCAAGCATGTCCACGTTCGGTGAGGTGCACTTCCTTGAGACGGGGAAGCTGAATAGCAGGGGATTGGGGTATGGGAGATTGGTGAGATTTCGACGAGTTGGGGTTGCTAGGTGGAGGGGGCATATCACCAAGATCATCGTCATCATTGGGAGCGTTCTTTGATTCATCTTGGCCATCCATCTCGCTTGACACCGCCGGAGGATTCAAAGCGGTTCCTGGCTCTGAAAATATTCCTTCTAGGTGTAACGTCTGGAGATACGGCATCATTGCCAGTCCGGGAACGAAATCTGTGACGGAAACATGCTGCGTCGGATACGACACCTTCAGAGACGTCAAGTTTGGAAGGGTAGGAAGGTTTTTCCAAGAGAAGTCGCAGTGCATCAGCTCGAGGACCGTAAGGGAAGGACAATGTCCTCCTAGAATGGCGTTGGGAAGGTGTATACGAGAGAGGGTGAGGGTCGTAAGAGTAGGAGTTGAATTTTGCCATTCAAGGAGACAGGGATCCAGTGTGGGTGATATTTCTTCGTCCTCGCTCAGCTGGCGCCTCCTGCCACGGGGAGGGGGATCTTCAACCCTGAGAACGCGCATGCAGTGGATCGTTGGGAGGAAGGTAAGGACAGAGGAAAGTCGGTCAAGTTGAACACTGTGGATGGATATGTTGATGTTCAACTTTGCTTGTTGACCTCGCAAGGCGACGGTCTCGACGAGACCTGGTGGGGAGATGAAGTTGAGATCTCTCCACAAGTGTGAGTGACCGCCAGCTAATTCCCTCCATCGCCTCGAAATCCAGGTGAGGACGAGCTGGGGTTTAACCTGACATTTTCCTTCAGGAGGTTTATCGTCCCCAAAGCAAAAGAGTTGAAAGATCGAGAGTAGAGTCTCTGGGTGAAGACGAGAGATGGGTACGAGTTGATTTCGGGTTGAGTGAAGAAGACGAAGAGCCTCCTTCTGTTTGACGATCTGTTCGTCTAGATTTCTAATTGCTGCTTCACGTCGTATGTCACTGAGAGGGGATTGAGACATGGTGCAGATGTCAAGATTATAATGGGCCGTTATCTCGAATTCCATCGTTCGTGTTTGTGTGGACTGGAGGTGCCTTTGCCAAACAATGAGTCAAAGGGGAAACTTCGGAAATTGGAAACTGGTGGGATTTGGAACACGGCACGTACAAGAAAAAAAACAAGGGAGGATAGAAGAGGAAGGAATCGACACATATATGAGACGAGATGAGAAGTCAAATCCGTGATTCGACGTGTTACTATTTTAGCTGGTGTGAGGAACTAGAACCCGACAGATGAAAGTGATACCTAGATGCACGCAATGGGAATGGAAGGGTATGTAACCGTCATAGCATGAAGCAGCTCATACGTGAAGTGTTATGGGGCTAAGACGAGAGGTGAGAGTCAGATGCATTGGCAAAAGCAGGCGGGTGATTCACGAACACTCACCCAACTATATCGGCATTTTACATCAACACAACCTCTTTGACCTCCTTTCTGAATTCCTCCATCATACTCGTGGAGGGCGGAGCTTCGAAGTCTTCGAAGGTTAACGTATGAAGCGATGATCCCTCTCGGTAGTTTGTCAACCACCTCAATAAGACCTTCCAGTTCTTCGCTGCGCCACGCGCAAAGCCCTTGCAAAAGTGAAGGTTCCGCAAAAAGCGGAACAAATCTGGAGTTTCATCCTCTGAGTCGTTGTCTGCCACCGGTTTACTCCGGTAATATGTACCACCTCTCCCTTGTACTCGGATTTTCGGCGACTTCTCGATTTGTTTTTCTATGAAGGCGAGGAAGGGGGTAGTGTGTGCTTGATGCATGATGAGTGAAGAGACACGGATTGCTCCCAAAGTCTCGAAAAAGGACACAAACGATTCCGGAGAGGAGGGGTACGATTGAACACCATCCAGCTCGATAGAGAGGGGTCGGTTCTTGGTGAATTTGAGTGGGCTTAAAGCTTCGATGATAGCCTCCATAGATGTTGGAGAATGTCCAAAACGAAGAGTCGTCCGTCCGCCGCCATCTTCAAATGTATACTTGAATGCATTTCTTTCAGTCACAATTCCTATGGACCGAACCTTCCATTCCGATTCCGAGTCTGAAGAGGATTTGAGCTTGACAAGCCCTTCAAAAATGGGGAGAGGTTCAGCAAATCTATTTAGAGTGATGTCGAGCTTGGCAGTTCGAGGGACCTTGAGACGAGAAAGTAACGACGAAAGATGTCGACATGCCTCTCCTGATTGGACAAGACTGAAGTCTTTGAGCTGGAGGAGAACGGGATTGGGTGGATTTGGGGGTGATGATGTGTCAGGTTTATCAGGAACATCGTTAGGCGTATCTGCTTGAGGGGAACCCAGAGAGTTATCAATGTCAGAACCCTCCTTTGCATTTGGCTTTGAGGCTGCTTCGTCATCCGAATCAGACAGTAGGTCAGAAACAGATTCGTCATCAACTGCTGGAGATTCCACATCCATCTCGGCAGGGTCCAACGGATCCTGCGAATCGGAAAATATATCTTCGAGGTGGAGCTTTTGGAGTCGCGGCATCGCGCAGAGTGCCCTGACGACATCAACGATCGAAGCCTTTTCGGTTGGTGACGAAACTTTCATTGAAGTTAAGCCCGGAAGGGAAGGGAAAGTTTTCCAAGGGATTTGGCAACAAATCAACTCCAGGTCGATGAGCGATGCACAATGTCCATCAAGCATGCCGTCGGGTAAGCAAACATTGGAGAGACTGAGTGTGGTGAGAGCATTGGTTGCCGTTTTCCATTCGGGAAGTGAGTTTAAGGTTATCTTTTCATTGCTCCAGCTATATGGAAAGGGAGCGGTTGTTATGCGCAGTGAGTGTGTATGGGGAAGCGCATTTAGGATGGGGGCGACTTCTCGATCTTCCTTGAGTTGTTTCTGAATAAGAATGTCGATCTCCAACTTTGCTCGTTCTCCCCGTGGAATGATAGCCTCGAGGAGCTCAGTTGGGCGAAGATAGTCGATGTAGTTCCATAGTTTCGGGTGGTTGAGAGCTGACTCTCGCCACTGCTGGGATATCCAGGTGATAGCGAGCTGGGGTTTGATTTGACATTTCCCTCTAGCAGGCTTTTCGGAAGAAAAGCAAAAGAGTTCAAAAATGGAGAGGAGAGTCTCTTGATCAAGGCGAGAGATGGGGACGAGCCGATTTCGCGTTGAACGGAGGAAACGAACACCTTCGAGCTGCCTATTGATTTGTTGGTCGATGTTACGAATTGCTTCCTGACGGACGTCGTTCAGTGAGGACATGACGCCGATGAAGGATAGGGTCGAAGGATTGGATTTGCGTGGGGGACGACGAGAGAAAAAATCAACCAGTGGCTATGCTGTAGAAGCGGTGCTGACTAAGGCGACTAACCATACCGACTAACCATACCAGTTGGCATATCTGAGCGCCAACTTGTTGATCCCCCGAATATTCAGCCAGATACAAGGGTTGCAATGTACGATGAATATGATTTCAATATTCAACTACGATTTTCTCCGTTGATACACCATCTCTGTGTTCTGTCCTTCGTTCACCAGTCCCAACCTAAGTCTCGTCCCAGGTTCCTTCCCTACCTGGCCCTCTCCAAACAAGTCCACTGAATGTGTGATGACCGCTGTCGCGTCTACTTCATACTCCTCGGGAATTCCAGCCCCCACATCAACGGATCTGCCAGCACTGCTCGTCCAACGCCGAGACAAGTGGTTTTGCTTCCGTCTTCTGCCGTTACGACTGGTGGAGCGTTAGATGAGCACATAAAGTCTGGTTGGAACGATGCTGAATGGGTATTGCTCAGCGAGGGGACTTACAGCACTATTTGGACCGATGGATATGGGAGAGGCCGTGTTGTATACAGCGGCGAAGGATACCACATGAAACCAAGAATTGGTGGCACTGGAATCGTGATTAGCGAAAACTTCACACACCCTCGACTGATCATGAACTCACCTGATCAGTGATATGCGGAGTCAAATATGTAGATGGTCACCGCAGCACCAAAAGCGAACGGTAGAAGGAGGGATGAAGTCTCTCAGATTGTCTCTGACCTCGAAAGTAAGTATCTCCCAGTGTCGTATATAGCTTTCAAACCGGCAGTGGATGAAAACTTGCTCAATAACTCGGACCTGACGTTGTGAGTTAGTACGACGAATGGATCAAGGACGAATAACAGACTGAAGGGGTGTTGGAAGGTTGAGGTTTCCATCCACGGATCGTTCACCTTGATTTAGCCATCCTCCAGCAGTGCAGTTCAACGTCAACGTCACCAAGAAAGGTGCGTTGATAACCTGAATCTACCCAAAATATCAATAAAACGCTAAGGGTAACGAACAAATGCGCACCGTAATTGTCAACCTCGAGCACCAATAAACTCGCTGTGATCGTCCCGTCCTCATTGAAATCAAACCATGATCCAGAATAAAAGGAATATCGCAAGACCCGCAGATGGGAGAACTAGGAAGATAGTCGGGAGAAGATAGTCGGGATTAAGAGGTCAGCTGATTCGTTTGTGCTCTGTTAAAACCGTTAAAGGAGGATTAGTACCAGACGAAATATCGATACCGAGAATCGGCCGTTCTACGCCTCGTGGCAAATAGGTGGACTTGAGCACCTGTATGGTAGGTTTGAGAGTTTGTGTAAGCTCGTTCATGGGAGTTTCTGAATATCGGACTTTTGCGTTGCTTTTCAAGGCAAAAAGCTGGGACATCTATAGCGTATGATTCGACTCAGCTAGGTATCCAAACGGGAAAAGCCAACCTCCGACTCAACAACGCACCTTACTACTCTCGCGTTCTGAGGACACTCGCCAGTCTCAGCGATGATCGAATGCTGTACACATTGATTGACTTGGTGTCTATCGTAGAGGAGATTCGTCGTATCCTCGTGCTGTTTGCAACGATGACCAGAGCGGCAAAACGAAACTGAAAGCCGTGATGGATAGTCAAAACGCAAGTACAGGAGATAAGCAAATAGACTCACGACTTTTCAATGCCACAAGGTCAAGTAAAAAGTCCAGATAATGACCCCGTTTCATCTAAAGGGGGTGTGGAGTACGACAGCAAGTCAGACTGGATCCATCCTGATCACAAAAAGGAGAGGGAAGTGCATAACGGTTGGGCGCAAGATATGCGGAAGTCGAACTGTTTGGATTCGCCATGGGGACCAAACAAAATGCCCTGAAGTCCGGGAACATCGGGCTCATTGACTGGAGGGGACGACATTAACATTGAACGTACAGTAGTCCGTAGTGAGCGAAAGTGAACGTGACTACATGAAAGGTATAACTACTGAGTACTTGAGTACTGGGAATCAAAGGACAAGTGGGCTCGAGACGACCTCAATAAATTATAACACAATTTGAATAGATAGAGTCCGGAGTCCATTGGGATCAAAATCAACTGTCCAAAACCTCTACACAGCGTCTCCCGACTCATTGACACCAAACATCATACCCGCCTTATCACCCTCCCTCACAACACCCAATCTCAATCTCGGAATCGACGGACTAGCATCCTCCGAGTCCCTATCACCCAACTCCAAATCAACCGCCGACCTCTCACTCTGACTATCCCGAGATTGACTCCCAGATCCATCCCCATGGCTTCTTCGACTGCCTTCACCGAACATATCCATTGTCTCCTTCGAGACCGATCCCCTTACACCCTTCAAACTCTTCGGGAACGCCATCCCAACCAAAACCAACGGATCCGTCAACGCGTTCTGGGCGAGCGCTAATGAAGGAACCATAGTCCCATCCCGAGCCTTGACGAGAGGAGTTTCGAGCGACGAAGCCCAGAAGCATATCCCCAAGACGATCATGGAGTAGATATAGAGAAGGAGCGCATATACGAGGACGGGAGTGACAGGGTACCGCCCAACCAAAATCGAATGCGTGATAAGGAAATCAGATGCTGGGGCGCTGATGGTGGCGCCACCAAACATGGCAAGCGAAAGCCGGGAGAGTTCTTGATTAAGCGCGGCGATGAAATCGTCATCACTCCCCGCCGATAATGCTCGAGCCTAAAACGAGAAATATGAGCAACAAAAAGTGACGATGGGGACAAACTAACCTGTAAGTTCGCATGTAACTGCAAATTGACCAGCTGACTGATCAACGGCTCCCACATCACCGCCGTAAAGTTTCTCGTCGTGTTCTCCATCTCCCCTTCAACCTCAAACTTCCCACCCCCTACATGCCGGACCGTCAAATTGAAGAACTCCATCTGACAATCCATAAACGCCTTCGCATCGAGCCCAGGCTCATACGTCACATCACTACTCTCGGTGAATGGGATCGAAATACTCGTAGGCCAATCCATCTCGATTTGAATACTCTGGGGATTTTCAGGTAAGGCACCACCATTCGAATAATAAGGTGACAATGCTCCTTGAACAACTGTCCCATCGAGCATAGCACCCACCCTCCCCGTTGTATTCGCACTCCCAAGGTTATGGGTCTTCCAGGAATCACGGTCGTACGGGACATAAGGGTATCCCGCATCCGTACAGTTGAACGAAATCAACATGGTACTCGGGTTGTTCGGCGAAGGTTGCGCAATTGTACAACTCTGGGTTATGCTTGAACAGGTGGACCTAATCCCAAACGTCGGAGCTGACCACATGATAGAGGGGTTAACGGATGAAGGTACGAGAACGGCTAGGTCTTGTTCGTCGCTGAGGGTGATAACCGAAAGAGGATGCTGCGAGGAGATCCCCGAAATGGCGTCCAAGGAGGAGGTTGATGAGGTGTTGGATGATATCAGCATGCCGGCTGTCGCCACATACGGGAAACTAGCAGCCCATCCACGGAATTCTGTGAGACAAACTGTGGTAGGAATCCCTGGGCCTTCGGTGTTACAGAGACTGTCGTTGAACGCAACTCCGAATCGGAAGTCGTTTCCGTTTGGGTCGACATCGAGGGAGATGGGGGAGAAAGGAACAGTTGAGTTGTGAAGGATGGTTGCGGACGTGAGATGAAGCCAAAGGTCAGTGATTCTGTAGATCGACAGCGTTAGAAAATGGACTGCGGTTCAGTGAGGATACGTACGTGATGACGTGAGTTAATCCGTATATGAGGATGACAGAAACGAAGGCCACGGTGAGGAGAGAGGGGAGAGCTTCGCGCTTCTTCTTTCCTCGGGACAAGAAGTACTTCCCGGTATCGTAGAGGGCCATAATCCCAGCTGTTGACGATAACTTTACCAGTAACCCGTACCTGAGTGTGATGATCGATTAGTACCCACAGCCTGTATGCACGGGGATGAGACGACTTACTGGAGTGGCGTTGGGAGGTTTGTCCCACCATCATTTGGATGTTGTTGCTCATCTAACCATGCTCCCGCCACGCAATATGCCATCATCGCAACCAAGAACGGTGACGATATCGCCACCAGCTGGGACTTTCGAGAATCTATGAGCAATTGACAGGAGAACATCCAGCAAAATACTGACTGTAACCGTCGTCATCGTCAGTGCCACCAACTTCCCGTTAACTGTCCCGTCGTCGTTCATCTTGGTACCCTCGGTGGTCAAAAACGCTCCAGTTTTCAATGCGCTGATGATGGCAGCCTCTCCGGGTGTCGCCGGGATACCTCGAAGAACGGTGAGCCACATCAAAATCACGGTTGCGGCTCCAGCGGATATGAGGATCAACGCAGAAGTGGCGAGCAAAAGGTGGGTTCCGATTCGACGCTGCTCCCTTGTTACGACAAGGTGCTGTGGTGGACGAAGGAGGGTTGCCGAACGCGAAAGCTCACGAGAATGTTGAGACAGTGGCCTCTGCGATTGGGTCACTTTCATGTTGAATGGTAGGTGAGGTCGTCAAAAGATTAAGTTAAAGGGATTAAAGAAAACAAAAGGAAGTCCGAGGGCAAAAGAAAGAAGAGAGGGGCGAAAGAGACGAACGGAAAGGATGGGAAGTCATCTAAAAACGAGGTGAACTATAAGTACAAGTGATCAGATGGACACGGGGGCAAAGGGCGTACAAATTTATTGGAAAAACCATAGGCATCTGACGCATCTGTCAACGAAAGTGGAGATCGTTGTAGTCAATTTGGCTTTGTGGAACCAGGTCCTCGTCCAGAATCCACGTTGTAGGGCCATATATTTGATTATGGGCGCTTGTGTACCGTTTTAGTTCATCGATAACAACAAGAACACCAAAATAGGACCGACCTGTCAGACCCCCGTGTTTCTCATAGCCTTGGACCAGTTGATCGTCGTCCTCAGACGAGCTGGCGTCGCAGTTCTGTGGCTATCCCCCGCATTTGACTAGCCTCGTTACTGCAGCTGATATAGAGGTTAGAGAGGCGATCGAGCCACATATAGTCGACCTACCAGCTGGGTGGGTTCAAACGTATAACGTAGGCGAGCATATGAAGGAGGAACAAAGCATGACATACATAGTGGAAATACAGAGGTGATGTCGAGGAAATCGGATGTCGAGTGGGCGATGTAGAACCCTTGTCCGGGTTGTAGGGCCACGTATTCGTTGATGGGTCCTTATATCCGAGCTTCCCTATATAAATGGTTCATCGATAGTGCTACAAGACCACGGAGATTGGACTGACCTGTCAGATTCCCGTATCTCTCGGACACAGCCTGCCCGTACGAAGTGATCGCTATGGGGAGTCTCCACCTCGTGGCCCACTACCTTCGCGACCGTGGTTTGAAGTCGAGGTTGAGTATGAGAGAGTACCCAGGGTTGAAATTGACAATATCGAGGTTATCCAACGGAACGAAGGCAAGAGCCGCAAGACTGAAAATTGAAATTGTGTTGGTTCAAGCAGTTACAGTACGTGCAGTGCGGTGATTGGGTGATCGCTGACTAAGCCGGCTTCTCCCCAGAATTTCGATGAAAATTTCGACAAAACCGCCGGATGGTGTACATCTCGTTCCCGTTCCCCTCGTTCCTCGTATCCTTTCTTACAGCTGTTGTAATAGCATCTTTAACACCTTCCTTTGTTGTGCTACGTCATCCGCCAACCCCCAAAGACCCAGTCCCGTCTCAACATCCAACAACCATTCATCAATCTCGTTCTCATACTCACAAGTCAATTCGACAATCCTCGGGTCGTGCAACTTGTAATCAAAATTATCCTCCAATCTGAGCGGAGTATCCAAGCCATCACCGGAGTCCGCAAAGACGAAGACCTCCAAAGTTGGGTGTTCCACAAACAGCATTGGCGGAATCTTCTTGCTGCTGGCCGATGGAACCGCAAGTCGCGTAATGGAAGTAAACGGTTGGAGACGAAAGAAGTCGTGTGAGGAGGAGATGCAATTGAGGACTTCAAGGTGGGTAATTTTCGAAAAGAGCTGCTTCAGCTCTGGCGTCATATCGGAGATGTCCTCCAAGTTGGTCGAGAGGTGGGTAAGAGGAAGGCTCGCCAAATGTATGCGTGGAAAGTACTCCTGGTCAGTCCACAAAACCAAATTGGTTACATTGGGACACCAGGAGAGATAGTCGTCCGGGGTGATACTGTCGTTATGACCAGAGGTGATCCAGAGGAAAAGATTGCGTGTGTATTTTCCATATTTTTTGAGGGCTTCCGTGCTCCATCGCCTGGGGTATTTCTGAGCGTGCGGGACAGCTCGAATGGCAATAGTACGCATGGACAGCGAGATAAGCCTTTGAGGGTATGGTAATGAACGTTAATGAACCCGGGCGCAGGTATTTCCAATCGAATGAGATCAGTTGACGTACCATGTATGGACTCGTTTTGCGACCAACATCAGGTTGGCTGCACCCTTGCTGCTCCGAAGTTTTATTGCGAGAGCATTCGTAAAGATGATGTTCTCAATTTCCGGTGGAAAGTGCGGATACGACATCCCTAGACTTGGCTCTCCCAGTGATGCACAAGTGATGCGTGAGGTGAAAATGAAGGTCAAGGATCAGAACTGTTTGTAATAGAGGATCAAACCAAACAATCCACGTTTGGGTATGAAATTTACTGAAGAGCAAACCACGAACTCGAATCTATACTAATACACACCGTCCCTCAACTCGTTAACTCCAAATATCATCCCAGCCTTCTCCCCTTCTTTCACAACACCCAATGTAAGTCTCGGTATGGATCTGCTATCCTCCCCAATACCCAATTCCGAATCCGACAATCCTAAAGGCAACCCACGACGGTTTCGTTTCCTCAACCCATCCCCCATTCGGCTCCTTTCACCAAACATATCTGCTGTATCCGTCGAAACCGAGCCCTTCACACCACTCAAACTTCCTGGGAAAACCATCCCAACCAACACCAGAGGATCCGTCAACGCATTTTGCGCAAGAGCCAGTGAAGGGACCGTACTCCCATCGTGTGCTTTGACTAGCGCCGTTTCGAGTGTTGAGGCCCAAAAGAATATTCCGAGCACTATAAGGGAGTAGAGGTAGAGGAGGAAAGCGTACGCCACAACCGGACCAATGGGATATCGGCCAACTAAAGTTGAACTTGTAACGTAAAAGTCGGTTGCTGGAGCGCTGATAGTGGCTCCAGCGAACATGCCTAGCGAAAGACGAGACAGCTCCTGGTTCATAGCCACGATGAAATTGTCGTCGCTCCTCTCCAACAAAGCTCGAGCCTGGATACTCCAACGTCAATCATCTGGTAGGAAAAACCGAAGTAATTCAACTTACCTGCAAATTTGCATGTAACTGCAGATTAACCATCTGGCTAATCAACGGCTCCCACATCACAGCCGTAAAGTTCCTCGAACTCCTCTCCATCTCCCCCACAACCTCAAACCTCCTGTTCCCAGCATGCTTCACCGTCAAATTAAAGAACTCCACATCACATACCACGAAGGCGTTGGCCAGGAATGTCGGATCATATACAACATCACTTCGGTTTCGGCTAGTGGGTACTGTGATGCTCAACGGCCAAGCCATCTCAATCTGGATACTCTGAGGATTCTCGGGGAGAGAATGACCTCTAGAATAATATTGCCACAGCGCGCCCTGAACAACAGTGTCATCCAGCATGGCACCCACCCTTCCCGTGGTATTTGGATTCTCGAAGTTGAAGTTCCGTATCCAATACGTCCGATCATAGGGGATGTAGGGATACCCCGCACCACTACAGTTGTAGGAAACCATGTAACCACCTGCTTTTCCTGGAACATCCGTGATGTGGGTACAACTTTGAGTCATACTCAAACATGAGGATCGGATACCAAAAGTAGGAGCTGACCACGAGATTGAAGGGTCGACCGAGGTGGGTACGATAACGGCAAGATCTTCTGCATCTTTTAGGGTGATGACCGACAGAGAACTCTGAATCGGCGAATCGGGTGCAACGTCTGACGGAGAAGTCGACGATGCATTGGAGGATATGAGCATCCCGTTCTTTGCGACGTATGGAAAGGTAGCAGCCCAACCATCGTGTTCTACGAGGCAAGGGGTCACGTATGTGCGATCTGGGATGCAGAGGGTTTCATTGACTGTGACTCCGAATCTATAATCAAGGGAGACCGGGGAGAAGGGAGTGGTCGTGTTGTGAAGAACGGTTGCAGAGGTTAAATGGAGCCATAGATCCGCAAGTCTATTCTCCTCTGGTTAGATGTAAGATAAATGGAAAATAGAAGTTGAAAAACGAACGTCAGAAGATGGGTTAAGCCGTAGATCGTGAACACGGAAATGAATGCAGTGGTAAGAAGGAACGGGAGAGCTTCGCGTGTCTTCGTTCGCCGGAACAGGAAGTATTTCCCGGTTTCGTAGAGGGACATGACGCCAGCTGTTGACGATAGCTTCATAAGCAACCCATACCTAAATATGATTAACATTCACGATTTGATAATCGCTTCGAAAAAATTACTGGAGTGGGGTTGGGAGATTTGATCCACCATCGATAGGATGCTGCTGCTCTTCTAACCACACACCCGCAACACAATACGCCATCATCGCAACCAAGAACGGAGATGATAACGCCACCAGCTGGGTCTTCGGATATCCATCAACGTAAGAATCGATACACAAACGAGGGACTTACAGTTATCGTCGTCATCGTGAGTCCAACCAACTTCCCAGTCACCGTCCCGTCATCATTCATCTTCGTCCCCTCAGACGTCAAAAATGCGCCCACCTTGAATGCGCTGGTGATGGTAGATTCTCCAGGGGTCTCCGGAATACCGTGGATGACGGTTAACCACAGTAGAATGACAGTTGCAGCACCAGCAGACACGAGGACGAGAGCGCATGTGGCAAGGAGAAGGTGTGGTCCGATTCTCCGACGTTCTCTAGTAATGACGAGATGCTGATGTGGATTGAGGAGTGTGTCAGAACGCGAAGGTAGAGAATCTTGTGAGGGTGCGCTATGCGATAGCTTCATCGTCGGTTGATGTTGTCAAGGATGAAGAGACGAAAGGGAAGTACGAGAACATGAAGTCGGATGAAATATGACAGGAATGAGATCGAGGGCCCCGTCTGCGGCGAGTTTGTATATCTCTTGGCATGCCCACATGAGATCTGTCAATCTGCCGTACAAATGAGTTCCTTGTTGCGAATGCGGAATTGTGGGACCGAGATCCACACTGTTGGTCCAGATATATACTTGTGGGCGCTCGTGGATTGCTATTTCGATATAAGTAGTACAATGGTGTGATACTGACAGCACGAGTGTGTCAAAGTGAAACTGACCTGTCCGATGGAGTCAGTTGACTATCCTGGTCCTTCTGTGAGTTGACATCACATCTCGCGAGCTGTTCGTCGCATTCGAGTCCGAGTTCCTGCCAGTAGTGAGGACTAGTGAAGAACTGAGCGAGCAATGCTCGGATAGTCAACTTACGAGGTGGGGCCAAACACTTTAAGATATTTTTGAGGTCGCCAGTCCAAGGCGAGATATCGGAGATAGTTGTTACTCGGGGAGAGGACACCGAGGGCAAAAGCACTGGGTTTGACGTGCAGCGTGGTGATTGGTTGATGGCTGACTCAGCCAATCTCGAGCGTGCCGGATTGAAAACACGTTGCCGAGCATTACTTTGCAAAGAAACAAACACAAAATGCACCGGTCTACTCTCTGCATTATCCCCCAGCTAGCAGCCCATGTTGGAATTCTTCCTTCTCGTATCTCATCTAGCCCTCGACCCAAGAAGTGTTGGTGACCATCTCATTGTTCCGCCATCTTCTTTTTAAATGCATTCTTGAGATCCTTTCGTTCTTGAACCACTTTATCTGCCAACTCCCAAAGCCCCGAACCGTTCTGGATATCCAACAGCCACTGATTCATCTCGTCATCAGTGTTACACGTCATCCTCAAGACTCTTGGGTCATCAGCCTCGGGATCAAATGCATTGACTACCGCCATCTCCTCGCGTCCACTATCCAAAAAGACGAGCACCTTCAACCCTGGGAAATCCGCCAATACGGCCGTCGGGAGACTCGAGAAGTTGTCTGATGGAAGCACTAGGTGCGTGAGCGACGTGAAAGCTTTCAATTTTGGGAGATCTGATTTGTAGGTGACTCCTCCGATGCAATCGAAGTGAGTGATTCGGGAAAAGAGTTGGCAGAGTTCCGTTGTCTGGGGGAGAAGGTCGATATCGGCCGAGAGATGTGTGAGGGGGAGGCGTGCGATTCCTTTTAGGTGCGCTTCGTCGAGTTCTGTCCAAAGAACGAGGTTGGTGATGTTGGGACAGAAGGATATGTATTGGACGGCGCGTTCATCGTTTGTTGAAGTAAACAGGAATAGGTTTTTCGCGTATGCCCCATATTCTTTGATGACGTCGATACTCCAACCCCTAGGGTGGAACCTAGTGTCTCTAACCGTTCGGACGGCAACTGTCTGTATGAGTTCTTGACTGAGCCTGTATACATTTGGCAAAACATCGAGCGTTAGATCGCGTTAATCGTGTCCATCACCAATCCCAGAACAACTCACCACGTATGGAACCGTTTCGCTACAAGCATTAGATTGCTTGGACTCTGGTCGTTTGTTTTGAGTCCAAGTGCACATGTTACGATAATGTGCTCGATCTCGGGTGGAAAAATAGGGATGGACATCGTGGCAAGACGAACTCAACGCCTCGAGATTGATTCAGATATGGTTCTGGCCATTTGATCCCACGAGGGCACCAAGCGTGGCAGTCACCATCTACATCACAAGTACTAGGGGCTCCATTATTCTAACATTGTCGGGCAGCATCTCTCAGGACCTTCCGCTCCCGCACTGCATCATCCGCTATACCCCACATACCCCGACCCTTCTGAACATCCAACAACCACTCCTCAATCTCGCATCCAGGCTGGCAAGTTACCTTCATGATTCTCGGATCATCTACCTTCGGATCAAAGCCCCCCTCTAATCTCAACGGCGCATCGCGCCTACAACGACCATCCAACAAGATCAACACTTGCAATGTCAGGTTGGTTTCCAAGATCCTGGGGAGGAGGTTCCAAGGAGTAACCTCCGGTACTGCGAGGTGCGTAATCGAAGTGAAATGTTTGAGCTGGTCCAACCTGGGCTCAGTGTTGGCTCCTGTCATTACGTCGACATGCGTGATTTTGGAGAAGAGCTGGGAAAGCTCAGGTGTCATCGAGGGTATATCGCTCAAATCGAATGAAAGGTGTGTAAGAGGAAGCCGTGGAAGTTTTTCGATTAGAGTGATGTCCCTCTCCGTCCACATAACTAAATTGGTTACGTTTGGACAGAGGGAGAGGTACTCGTCCGGGTTGGGGTAGTCGATCTGGGGTCCGTATGTCCAAAGGAAGAGGTTTTGAACGTGTATCCCATACTTCTGAAGAATGGTAGTTTTCCACTGCCAGGGGTATTTGTCTGTTCCCGACGTCCGTTGTACGACGACTGTCCGCATCAACTCGGGAACGAGCCTTTTCGTTGATAGCTAGAATCAGTCTCGTTCAATGGACAGACCGAATAGACGTACCACGCATGAAACCGCTTAGAGATCAAAAGCAAATTGAGATTGCTCTCGTCGCGAGCTTTGAGTGCTAGAGCATATGTGGAAATAATGTGTTCGATTTCAGGAGGAAATACGGGATCTGACATTCTTCGAACGCTGCAAGGCAACTCGTGGTACTGTGCAAGGGGGAACGTGTCACAGTGACAGTTGTTTGGAGTCTGGACCAAAACGACGAAGCCAAACACAACATCGCGTGTTGATCTTTTCCTTCACACTCCCGTAGCACTCTCGACATGGCAGACCCAATTTTCCCTCCCGAGATTGAACACATCATCTTTACATCTGCGGTCAAGAACCAAAACCTCAGGCCGTTTCCCATCAACCTCATTCTCGTCGCAAGACGCGTGTATGAATGGTGAGTTCGTTATGGCTTGACCAATCGAATCGGGTACTCACCTTCAGCTCAGGCTTATCCCGGTTATATATCGCACGATTTCGCTTCAGGAAGGCCATGAGTACCCAATCCAATGGGACGCAGAAAAGCTTGCAAAATATGGGATATATGCTCGACATCTTTTCGTTTGGAAGCCTTCTTCGCACTTCAGAGACACACCACAAGCAACAAAGATACCATTGGTTCTCTGTCCGAATGTGACTGACCTCTTATGGTGGCCGCGCAATTACAAGGCCGACACCGGAGCAATTTCTCACCTTCCTCTCACTCACCTCTCAATCCTGCTCAACATCGTTCAACAAACTCCGCACATGATCCAAACATTTTCGAATATCACTCACCTCGATAACATCGGGAGCTTTACCGATGATATCACGCTCGTCAACCATTTTACGTCTCTCACCCACCTCTCCGTCCATGGAAATGATGGACGAATCCCTCGCTTCTTTGAGAAGCTACCCGGGTTGCAAGTACTTATCAACTACAGTTGTAGAGCTGGCATAACCAGCCCTATCTTAAGGGATTTCGATCCCGATAAAGATGATCCTCGCTTAGTTCGTATGATTCGGGGTACCGGAGGTTTTGAGCATTGGCTCGCAGATATTAACGGTGGACGAGGTATGTGGGGGTTAGCTGAAGAGGCGATTGAGATGAGGAAGAAAGGACGAGACTCGAAAGCCAGTTGAATTACATCCATAGAACAATATAATCAATCCACGTTCAAACCAGACCCTTCACGCTCTCCGTCGGCTTCCATTAGCCATCTTGTTACGATGAGCTTTCTGGAGTTCTTTCTGTGCCAGAACTGCATTATCCGCCATTCCCCAAAGTCCCAGCCCCTGCTGAACATCCAATAGCCACTCCTCCACGGCCATATCAGCCCTACAAGTCATCTGAACTACCCTCAGGTCATCATCCAGGATATCAAATCTATCCGCAACGCCCAGCTCATCGCAATTGCTATCCAAATAAACTACCACCTTCAACGTTGATAAATGTTCGAACAACATCGCAAGAAGGCCCCAAGGAGTGGATTCCAGAACAGCAAGGTGTGTGAGTGATGAAAAGGCTTTGAGTTCGACGATTTCGGATTCCTGTCGCATTATGTTGACAAGGTCGAGATGGGTGATTTTCGAAAAGAGGGAGCTGAGACTTGTGCGATTTGTCCGAATGAGTTCCTTTAAGTTAACCGACAGATGCATAAGGGGAAGATGTGCGATCGCATCGATTTGGGCGTTGTCGATTCCGGTCCAGAGCAGCAAATTTGTGATGTTAGGGCAAAGGGAGACATATTGATCGGGCCTAATTCCTTCGTTGTCGTCAGAGTCCTTCCAAAGAAGCAGCTCTCGAGTGTGAGCTCCATATTGTTTGAGCATATGAAGATTGCACCGTCTATAATATACAGGATCGCTCACAGTTGTTTGGACAGCTAAAGTCCGCATCAACTCTGGGACGAGCCTTTGAACATACTGTATTTCTGGTCAACGCTCAGATTGTCAATTGAGTTGGCGTACCACGATAGGACCCGCTTGGCAACTAAGATGAGATTGAGAGCACTTTCGCCGGTATCCTTGAGTGCGAGTGCAGTCGCAAAGATAATGGATTCGAGTTCGGGTGGAAAGATTGGGTCCGACATCGGGGAAAGAAAACGTAGTGAGGTGAGTTGACGTGGTGGGACAGATTCTTGTACAAGATAGAAATCAGTCCAGATATTGGGAACAACTGGAAGTTTGTTGCCAGTGGAAGAGAAACAGTGTCGGCGACACACGTCGATCGCAAGTGGTCCGTGCACGTTTCCCGGCTGTTGCCGACAGCCAACCAATTTTTTTTCTCGACGAAGCCCCAACCTGTCTCCCCCAAATTCTACTTCACCACGACCGTCCCCTGCGCTCACCAAGGCCTTGTTAACTTTTCTTCGTTATGGGGATGCCTTGATAGTGCGGTGGAAGTCATTTCTTGACCTTCAAACAAGGGTCGAGTCTGGGGACAACTCGCCTTGATCGCTTGGTGCGCCCGTTTCTGTGGATCTACTTCATGCATGGACTAACTTCTTCCAGGCCGTACCCTTAGCTCAAAAAATGACGGCAGAATCGGTGTCACTCTGCACCTTTCTCGTTTTCAGTGTCGGTTTCTAGCTTTTTTCAACCCGGTGGGACCCGTGGTATCAAGTGGAGGACTCACTCGTTGTCGAAGCGGTAGTTGGGAAAAACGGTACGTGAATCAACTTCTTTCAATAACTCAGTCGAGAGATCAATGCTCTATGCCTTTCCCTTCACGCTCCAGTCAGCTTCGCACTTGTTCCAGAGCCTGTTCAAGCGGGTCCTTCTCGACGTGATATTTTTCCGCAACTCTGATATCGTTTCCTTGTGTTTGGTCTCGGATTTTGGCATTCGGTAAGTGAAATTTTGTGGTTAATCCTCGTATCTCCCTCCTCTATTCCCTGCTTGATCTCTCTGTATTTCCATTCGTCAAACCAGGACTCTGACGTCTCTTTTCTTCTAATAGCATTATCCGCAGTGATCAATGGGTCACGTAACAAGTTTGGGCGCAGAATGCATGCCGAGTACCAGGTCGTGCTTGCACGCCTGGTGGTGGAGGCTGGCCCTTTCAAACCTGGTTTCGTTCGGAGGACTGGATTGAATTCGTCTGGTGAAGAGTCATTGTACGTTGATTGTCCTCGCTCTGTACCCCTCATCAGTTTTATTATCCGCCCTCCTCGCTATCGGCCTAGGCCTTCGGTTGGTCTTCTCCTTCACACCCGTTCCTTGTTCCTTGTTATTTTATTCTCTCGTTAACCTTCCTTGGATTGCATATGCTAATACACCAACCGCAGGCTCTTGACCAAACCCTCCGAGGCGACTCACTGCGTCTAGACGGAGAGTTACATTAAGCGAGTTACGGATACCTTCCAACCGTCATCCTACATACAGGACATTAGTAATTATCCATTGCTATTGTCTTCACCACGGTTCTGTATCCGGAGGACCGCTTCACTACCTTCACAATTCCTTCGCCCTCGTTCGTATGGGATGATATCTCATTACGAGTACCTTACACTCTCCCATTCAATAGAATGACTATACTTCTTTCCGCTCCCGTACTTCATCGATTCATCCTCCGCCATATCCCATTCAAATATCCACCTTTAGATTGAATCGTCCAACCTCAACGGATCGCGAAGAGCCCCGGGAACTAAGGAGTTCAAAATGAGTTGTATTCTGTACCACGAGCTGAGTGATCGAGATGTCAGCTTTGAAATGATTGGACTTCGATTCCGAGGTGATTCTCGAATAAAATTGGACTACATACCGTATCCATTCTTGTTCGTCGATACCCTATCGCCTTTTTGCCTTTGGGTTCACTGGGCACGTTGCCCTGCATCCTTCCATCTCTTCCCCTCCCGTACCGCATCATCCGCCATTCCCCATATACCTCGTCCCCTCCGAACGTCCAACAACCATTCTTCAACTTGATGTTCGAACTGACAAGCAATCTTGACTATTCTTGGGTCATCCGAGTCAAATGACGCGTCCACTTTCAATGACTGAGTACGAGGACCATCGCCATTCAAGACGATCAACACCACTAATGTTGGATGGTTCGCGAAGAGCCTTGAAAATAGCTCCTGATGACTCGAGGCTGGTATCACAAGGTGCGTAATCGAGGTAAATCCTTTGAGACGTCCCAAATCATGTTCGGACATAACGCTCCCGAGGCCCTCGAAGTGAGTGATTTTGTTGAAAAGTTGGGCGAGCTCAGGCGTTATAATAGGTATGTCGTCCAGCTCAACCGAGAGGTGGGTAAGACGGAGTCGTCCAAGTTGGTGAATTGGAAGATACTTCGTGTTGGTCCATAGGAGTAAGTTGGTTACATTTGGACAGAGCGCCAAGAATCTGTCTGCACTGAGACTGAGACGGTAAGGGGAAGCTGTCCAGAAAAATAGATTACGGACGTGGGTGCCGTATTTTTCAATGGTGCTGACTTTCCATCAAGAATGACGTCGGTTTGGTCCAAAAATTGGCCAAACAACTACGGTTCGTAGCAATTCTGGGAAAGGCCTCGGGTTGACGGATGAGATCGTTCTGATCCTACAGCCTGAATTCGAACGGACATACCATGTGTGGACTCTCTGTGCTACCAAGATCAGATTAAGGGCACCGTCGTCTGCTTTTGAGGGCGAGAGCAGAGGTAAAAATCATGTTTTCAATTTCGCGGGGAAAGATGGGATTTGACATTGTTGGTTGGGATCAAGCAATTACTGGTGCAGGTGAGACAGCTGATTGTTTGGCTGCCAAACACCGTCGACTTTGTTGTTGCCATCATCAATAGCAAAAGGCGTGTACCACCGGTCAGTTCGTTAGCTTGACTTCCCCGGTAAATCGACGATGATGGCGTATTCATAATAGGTTTGCCCCGATCCTATACAAAACGATCGACAAGCAAGCTATGCGTATTAGTATTCGAGCCGTCCTACAGAGGGATACTACCCATCTCCGTCGTCTTCACGCCCTACTATAAATTATCGCCTCACCGTCTTCATAAGTCCCTCGGTTCCCCATTCGTAAGTAACGATTTCCCATTCCAAGTCTCTTGTCGAATAGAACTCCTATCTTCGTTGCACGGCGTCTCTCGATGTTTTCCGCTCCTGCACCGCATCATCCGCCATTCCCCATATTCCCAGTCCCATCTCAACATCCAACAACCATTCTTCAACTTGACGTTCATGCTGACAAGTCATTTTGACTATCCTGAGGTCATCCATCCCTGGATCAAATGCTGCATCTACGCTTAAGACCTCATCACGAGAGCCATGGCCATCCAAGAAGATCAAGACTTCTAATGTTGGATGATTCGCGAAGAGCATCGGAAGTAGATCCAAACGACTCGTGTCTGGTATAGCAAGGTGTGTGATCGAAGTGAATTCCCTGAGCTGTTCCAAATCGTGCTCGGACGTAAAGCTCCCGAGAGCTTCGAAGTGTGTAATTTTGGAAAAGAGCTGGCCGAGTTCAGGTGTCATCTCGGAGATATCGTTCAATTCGAACGAGAGATGCGTAAGAGGGAGTCGTCCAAGGTGCTCGATTGGAGAATCCTTCTTGTCCGTCCACAAAAGTAAGTTTGTTACATTTGGACAGAGCTCGAGGACTCTGTATGGACTGAAATCCTGGATCTGGCCTTGGGAAGACGTCCAGAAAAACAGATTGCGGGTGTGGATGCCGTATCTTTCAATGGTGCTGATGTTCCATCGGAACGGATGTTTGTTTTTTCTAGAAATTGACTGAACAACTAATGTTCGCAGTAGTTCTGGCATGAGCCTTTCGTCGACGAGTGAATGATCGTGCTTATCGTGAGGTTAGTGAACGGACGTACCAGGCGTGGAATCTCCGCGCAACCAGGATCAGATTAAGGGCGCTCTCGTCTTTGGCTTTGAGTGCGAGAGCACAAATAAAGATAGTGTTCTCAATTTCACGGGGAAAGATGGGATCTGTCATCGCAATATCGTGGCAAGAGTATTTGGGATGTTGGCCAGGATCGAGCGGTGGTACAACTGATTGTTTGGCTGCCAAACACCATCGACTTTGTTCTCGCACCATGGACACATCACCAACTCTGGCGAATCCGATCTTCCCACTGGAAATCGAACATCTTATTTTCACTCATGGAGTAGAAAAACGACACCTTAAACCATTTCCGATCAATCTCATCTTAGTAGCAAGACGCGTGTACTACTGGTCAGTTGGTTGACTTAGCCTCGCCGGTTAATCGATGGCCATGTACTCATATTCGTTGATCTTAGGCTTTGCCCGATCATATACAGAACGATCCGTCTTGATGCCAGCATAGAATATCCCATCCGATGGGATCACGAAAACCTGGAAAAGCACGGGGGATATGTTCGACATCTTTTCATTGCGTCATTTTCTTCCCGACTCGAGATGTCACCAGCACTGCCCCTTTCATTCTGCCCCAACATCACACACTTAATGGGGTGGTCCTTCGTGGATATCCCCGGAATGATCGAGGAAATTGCTCGACTTCCACTGACACACCTCTCCATCAACCTTTATGAGGTTAATCCAACGCCGATTCTCAAGAAAACACTCTCCAAGGTGACACACCTTGATAACCTTGGTGTCTTTTATGATGATGATCTCGCGCTACTCGATCATTTCCCATCACTCACACATCTCTCTACCCTTGGAGGTCATTCGGCCGTGACCTCACTCTTTGAGAAGTTACCGAAGTTGAAGGTCGTGATTTTCTATGATTGTCATGACAGTATAACGAGGCCAGTGGTGCAGGAGTTGAATGCTGATGAGGATCATCCGATGCTGGTCCGGATGAGTCGCGGGACGAATGGAGGTTTTGGTGATTGGTTCGATGATATCATGGATAGAGGGGGGATATGGGAGTTAGCTGAAGAGGTGATCGAGAAGAGGAAGCAGTAGATGTCGTTCATGGACGAGGTTCGGACGGAGTTTTGACGTCCAAGGAAAGGGACTGGGGAAAGATGTTCGACCACGTCGAAAGCTCAAGAATGTGCAATTCAATTGAGGAAGTTTTGATTCGGATATTCCAGTAGTCCGAATGAATCAACCACTCTTCCAGGCCTTGTCCACCCTACAAGCCGTCCTCACCGGTCACCTCGCGTCATCCATATCGGGGAAATGTGTGACAATTATTTGACTCACACGATAAAGCCAAACACAACGCCGCCCATGTTGATTCTTCCTCCGTACTTTGAACTTTCTTTGAGCGTTCAACATGGCTTTCAACCTGGTGAATCCGACCTTCCCTCCAGAGATTGAACACATTATTTTTACCGCTGCGGTCGAGCACCAAGACCTCAGCTCATTTCCCATCAATCTCATCCTCGTAGCGAAACGTGTATACCAATGGTGAGTTTGTTCACATTGTCGTCTGATCAGTCGAGTCGGATACTCACATTCAACTCAGGCTTACCCCAATTATCTACCGCACAATCTCTCTTCACGAAAACCACGAGTACCCAAACCAATGGAACCCAGAAAAGCTCGCCAAATATGGGAATTACGTTCGCAACCTCTTCGTCTGGGTGCCATCTTCCCGGTTCAATAAGGCATCACCACATCTGCCATTGTCTCTCTGCCCGAATGTCACCAACTTATTGTGGTGGTCGCCCGCGAACGAGGCCGAAATAATAGCAATGTCCCAACTTCCTCTTACTCGCCTCTCAATCGATCTCAACGACATTGAACGGGCTCTCAACACCACCAAAGAATTTTATAGAGTAACACATCTCGATAGCCTTGGGCTTTTTACTGAAGACCTCTCGATTCTGGACCGCTTCACGTGCCTCACACACCTTTCTATCCTGGGGGATGGCGGGTTCGCCAGTATATCCCCCATTTTTGAGCGCGTACCCAAATTACAGGTGTTGATATACTACAACTGTAAACAGGGTGTAACGAAAGCTGTGGTGCAGGATTTCCGGCCGGAGAGCGATGATCCTCGATTGGTTCGGATGACTTGTGGCGTCGGAGGTGGTTTTGAGGATTGGTTCGAGGATATCATCGGTGGACGAGGTATTTGGGGGTTGGCTGAGGAGGCGATTGAGGGAAGGAAGAAAGGAGAGCAAGATGGAAGTCGGACTTAGTATGATCAACGAACCAAGATCTTCAATGTCACACTCGAATTCAGGCACTGCATTTACCGTGTTCCCAATCATAACTTTGATCTTTCATCTTACTACGGCGAATTTCTGGAGTTCTGTCCTCCCGAGCTGCCTTGACTATGGTTTGAAGAGGGATGGAGGTCGATTATGGAAGGCAAGATTGATAGACGAAGCGCAAAGCCATATCACGGAAACTAGTACCCTATATGCACGTCCACCATCCAGAGCCATTACTTATCTTCTCTGTACCGCATCTCTCAACTTCTTTTGCTCCCGTACTGCACCCTCCGCCATTTCCCACATACCCCGTCCCATCTGGATATTCAACAACCACTCTTCAACCTCGCAATCAGGCTGACACGTCATCCGCACAATCCTAGGGTCATCCGATTTCGGATCGAATACCCCATCCAACCTCAACGGATCCTTATAAGAACTACCTGGATCCAAGAAAATTAGGACTTCCAACGTTGGACGATTGGTGAAGAATCTCGGGAGGATGTCAAAGCGACTTGTATTGGGGACCGCAAGGTGCGTGATCGAGGTGAAGTGTTTGAGCTGCGCTAATTTCTCTTCTGTGGTGGTGGTGCTGATGGTTTCGAGATGGGTTATTCTCGAATAGAGTTGGATGATCTCTGGTGTCATCTCGGGTGTATCGTCCAAGTTGAACGAGAGGTGAGTGAGTGGGAGATGGACCATTTTGTCGACGGGAACGTCCTTCCGCTCGGTCCACAGAAGGAGGTTGGTTACGTTAGGACAGAGGGAGAGGCATTTGTCTGGGTTAAGATCCTCGACCTGGCGTCTGGACCACCAGATAAAGAGGTTTCGGACATGTTTCCCGTATTTTTCGAGAGTGCTGATTTGCCACCGAAAGGGATACTGGTTGGTTATAGGAACGGTTCGGATAATCAGTGTCCGCAACAATTCTGGCATAAGCCTTTGGTTGATGAATGAGATCGTTGTTATCTAGATGACCTGAGTTCATCAAACGGACGTACCAAGTGTGGACTCGGCGGGCTACTAGAAGTAGATTCAATGCACTTTCGTTTTGGTTTTTGAGTAGGACGGCATAAACAAAAATCTTGTTTTCGATTTCGAGAGGAAAGATGGGGTCAACCATGCCGGAGAGGTTGGCTGTGGTCAACCCGTCGAGTTTTCAAACGCCGCAGCTGTGACGATTGTTTGGACACCAAACACCAAACACCCTCTTCTCCACACCACTAGCACCCCCTCAACCTGGCGGATCCGGTCTTCCCTCCAGAAATCGAGCACCTCATCTTCACTTATGGGGTAGAACAGGGATATTTCAAACCATTTCCGATCAATCTCGTCCTAGTAGCAAAACGCGTGCACCACTGGTGAGTTCATTATCGTCAAACTATTAGGCGCCTAATATTATATTTATATTCGTCGATCTTAGCCTTATCCCCATTCTTTACCGAACGATCTGCCTTGATGCAGTTCTAGAGTATCCAATCCACTGGGACTTCAAAAAACTTGAAAAATACGGAAAATATGTACAACATCTTTTCCTCCGGTCACCCTCTTCCAGGCTCGATCTATCACCGGCACCGTCACCTGAACCCTTTTCCTTTTGCCCAAACATTACCAGGCTAATGGGGTGGTCATTCATCAATCGACCCGGGGTAGTCGACGAAATCTCTCGACTTCCCCTCACTCACCTCTCAGTCGATC
>ML208452.1:0-30849 GCA_004369065.1 Pluteus cervinus
GAGTGCTTGAGAGTCTGTTGACTGAAGGAAGCCTTGCCCTTTGCCTTGCAGAAAGTTTGTTGGACAACGATGGGCCCGTTAGGCCGTTGAAACTAGATTGGCACTAGTCTGTAATTTACAAAGTGGACTCTGTACGAATCGTCACAAATTGAGGTCAATGGGAGACATCCTGATGCCGTTCAAAGCAAAATCAGGAATGGTTCCGACCTGTAGACTCAAAGGTCAAAGGTATAAGCTGTGGTTAAAATAGGCTGACGCACTGCAGAGTCCCAGAGTATTCGACCAGACCAAATCTCTCGAATTTGAAAGGTAATCCGCTCCCCGTTCGTTACGACAGTGCCTTCCGGTTCTAATACAGGGCTTGAACTAACCCCCTCGGGCTCTGGGTCCCCTGAAGGTTTCTGCCTCGTGATATATAACTTCAACGGTTCATATGCCCTGACTTGGTCATAAATCGGTCTGATGGGACTGGCCATCTGCTGCAACGTTGGGCACAAAGCTGCCAATTTGAGTATGTGCTTCCGAATGTCCACAAAGTCCCAACACAGCCGGGCATATAGTGTTTCACCGGAAAGAATCTTGATGTTTTTGAATTTCTGCACGATGTCAGTGTATATTTCCTAACACCGAATATCAGGGGTCAGAAATGGGAACGACAATCGGGAATTATGCGCACTGATGTTATGTCCAGAGACTGTTTCCAATGAGAACTTGGAAGGTAAAGCTCCGTAAGAGATGGAAATAATTCAGCCATACGATAAATCGCGTCGAGCGAGTGGTAGGCCCCGGCATCGTGCGAAGACAAGGACTGGCGATCAAGACAAGTCAACGCGTTCAACTCTTCAACCCTCATCGTGACGCGAAGGGATTCGATTTTAAGCTTGTATGAGTCTTTGTGGGATTCTTCCAAGGCATCGAGAAGCTCACGCCTTCCAACGAGCGTCTTTAAGTCAGGTAACGCCCCTGGTGCAAGATTAATCGATCCAGGAAAACGCCAATTCAAGTTCGTGATCGAGGGGTGATTCTGCAGGAAGCGGCAGATGTTGGTATTAATATCAGTGGCGTTGTCAAGGTGGTCTGTATCAGTGGACAGTGATTCAAGGGCAGGGAGGTAGAGCATGCATCCAAACTCTCCTAGGAGTTGTCCAGGGACAAAAAGGGTCTGTTGAGTGTTTATGAATGAAATTGTGGTGCGCAATGGAAGAGCACGAACTTTGATAAACTGGATTGAGATCCCGAAAAGACCAAGTATATGCCGGTTCTGTGGCAGTAGCCAGTCATACCCACCAAGATCTAGGGACTCGAGGTTGGGCAATTCCCAAATCTATGCGGTCAAGTCAGCATTAATTCTTCTAGCATTTATGAATAGCTCTTACCAGGTTTAAATCGTCATCTTCCTCGCCCATGCTAGTTTCTTCATCATCACTTGGAGACATTGCGAACGAAATGTTGAGATGAACCAAGGATATCCTCTTTGTCAATTCCCGCAAGACCAACGGCTGGTGGCTGGGATGCACAACAGGTCTCTCGTCGTAGGCAAATTCCCCTTCGTTACAGCCAATCCACATAAATGTCGTCAATTGGGGCATCAGCGCCAGCGCCTTACACACATTCTCCACATGGATTTTGTCCACTTGATTTTCTTCCGTCTCGTCTGCATTTGTGACCAGCGACGTGGGGACCCGTTCGATAGCAGGCCCTTCAGGGCTGTCAGGAAAAACAAAACAAACTTCCCGAATGTTCTTGGTCAGGTCGGGTCTTCGAGCGAGGTGAGCCCAAACTGCTGGTATTGGCCATGCGGTTTTGACGACGCGATACTCTGTGTGACGAGGAATAATCATGGATGCGAATAACCGCGATGCACAGGCCAAGTTGACGAGGTCTTTGTGGCTTTCGACGCAGGAGAATATTTCGTCGAGGAGTTCTTCGGCACATTCGCTGGCACCCATGGTGGTTGTTGCCTGAGAGTCGATTGACGATTCGTGTCCAAAAAGTCAGCGCACCTGATTCTTGTACAGGGGCCAGGCCGGGCCGGACGACCATCTCGCAATTTGCTCAGCTTCCTCGATCGCTAACGTTAACTTCGCTCGATAGTGTAATCCTGGGGCTAGGGATTGTTGGGAGGGTGAATGACTTTTTTCTCCTCGAGTGACGACGTACCTTGACTGCACTTGCAGATCCATGTTCAACCTTCCACTGTCCATAACAAACCCAAGCCAGGAGAGCGTCCGTGACGTCCTCGAAAAGCTGTCTACATCCAAGGAATCATCTCCATACAGCACCTGGCACAACCTCCAAGATGGTCGATGCGTAAAACACGGTCCTCCCAGCTCAATCACCATCTCCGAAGCCCAAATCATAGAATTCGTCCGCCAAAGCACCTCCATCCCAATTCCAAAAGTCCACATGGTCTTTGAACACGAGAACGAATTCCATATCGTCATGGACTTCATTGAAGGTAGCCAACTCTTCCCGAACTCACTCTTCCTTCCTTCAGACGACCAAGAAGTAATCGCCGCCCAACTCGGAGACATAACCCAACAAATCCGATCTCTTCCTCTCCCAGCACAAACTGTTCTGGGTTCTTGGGAAGGCGGTCCGTATAGGAACACTTACTTTCGAGTACCTTGGGATAAATCCATCTTGCCAGCCGCACCTTTCCAATCCGTATCCGAGTTTCACGAACACTGGGTCAAACGTGGCTCTCAAGCCGACGTCGATCCTCCGTCTCTCCCAAACCCCAACGAAATCCCCATCGTTCCAACCCACGGCGACCTTTCAGGTCGAAACATCCTAATCAAGCAAGGTCGTATCGTCGCCGTTGTTGATTGGGAAACTTTTGGTTGGTATCCCAATTTCTGGGAGACGATGATAATACGGAGAAACACACCAGCGGTCCCTGGCTGGTTGGAAGCATTTGAGAGGGCTATCGGGCCACGAACGAGTCTCGATGAGGGGTATATCAGGATGTTGGAAGGAGCTTTCAGAGAACCTCGAGATTGGGTACCTGATATCTGATCAAAAAACATTCGGCGCTAATTATGCATGTTCCGAATATAATTTACTTGGCTACCGTGTGTGCAAAACATCTTAAGGCATAGACCCCAGTGGAAAGGTATGACAACCACCATCCGTAATAACGCCAACACACCAACAAGTACACGTACTATGCAAAAAAAGAACTAGGTAAAGTAGAATACACCACTACACAAACTTCTTCAACAACCTACACTCGTATTCGAATTCGTCATTAGGGATTATGTAGATATCGACGTCAAGAGTCAAGGAAAGAGTGATTAGGAGAGGTATCATATCAATGCGATGCGATGATGGATGTAGGAGCAGATGATATGCAGAGCAAATGAAACGCGAAAAAAAAGACTGAGCGTAACGAATGAGCAGAAACCAAACCAAGGACCAGCAAAAACACCAGTGTCCCAGTTGCAATGAAACATTGCATGCAGAGGGCTGTAGACAAATCAAAGATCAACCATCTCAATCCGGACGAACAACGTCGAATAGAGGTATTGCGACAGCTCGGCATCATGGAGTGGGAGATGACGATAACCTATACAAAATCAAACCCATCGTCATCATCATCAGTTAACCCCTCCAGAAAATCACAAAAACAAAAAGAACTTACCAAACGCCAAACTCGCCAAGGAAGCACAATAAGTCGCAACCGCATCCTCCTTCTCCTCCTTCTCTCCAAACTTGACTGCGAACTTTACAAACACCAAATCC
The DNA here is from genome assembly GCA_004369065.1 of Pluteus cervinus. NCBI lineage: Eukaryota > Fungi > Basidiomycota > Agaricomycetes > Agaricales > Pluteaceae > Pluteus > Pluteus cervinus. The sequence goes on from ML208452.1 coordinate 3,745, forward strand.
TTCATATCACCCACACACTCAAACTTGAACGAAAGCTCATCTTCCCAAACCGGATTAAACCCATTATTCTTCACCATACTCGTCTTCTGCACCAACGTCCTCGCACTCGTTGTCGGATTGGATGGAGATGAAGAGGCTCCAGAAGGTCCAGATCCAGTAATACCCTGCGAACCGGGCGAACCGGTAATGACATTAGCGCTGTCACTACTTGTCCGCATACCATCTGCAGCATTCCGACTCGCAGCACGTTTACCACCTCCCGGCCTAAATCCCTCATCTCTACTCGCCCTTAAACTCTTTCTCGTTGACCTCCTCCCTGGTGAGGCACTATGAGATTTGTGTTTCCTATCCCCGGTTTTGTCACCGACGACCGGCCATTCTGGTACGTGCAACGACACCTCGACATAAGGATCTGGTGTGATTTTGTCTGCAGAAGCTTCCTTGGTCGTGGGCAGTTGCTGGGCGGAGATAACACGGATGATGAGTTTGTGGAGGGTACGCTTTGTTAACAACTCTTTGCAGAGGACCGGTGGGGCCAAGGGTATATGCGTGGATGGTGTCGACCCAGAGGCGCCTAGACTCGGGAACGTGTTAGACCGCAGCGCTGGCGGTTTAAGAACATATCCACAGCGTCCATTTCGTCGAAACATGGCATGGTTGAGGGTATATCCTAGATCTAAGACACATGTAAGCCCCTTGGATCGCCAGTCAGACGAGAAAATTCTTACCGAACGTTTGCCAGTTAAGCGCAACCAGCTGACAACCAGCACTCCAAAATCTATGCGGCTCATAGTTTGTCGAATTGACTCGCATTCCCTTTGGGTATATTCTCGTCAGGTGCGTCCGATTATGCTTGATCAAATCCATCATCCCTCCCTTTCCCAACGCTGGTTTCTGCGGCTTCCCAATCGCAGCAACATTCGAGTGATCTTCACTATGAAATTCCTTCTCATCCAGAGGCGGGCCCCCACCAAGACTCTTCATCATCTTATTCGCAGTATTCTCTGACAACGAGAACATATGCTCAGGCGCATACTCTTCCTTCTTGTTGATCCCTCGACACTTCACCCCAACTGTATACACCAGTAACGTCAACAACTTGTGGGACATCTTGGGTTGCCTGACACTAGCGGGAATAGAAGACGAAGTGGCCATCGTTGTCGCCGATGTCGTCGAAGGGATCAAGGCTAAAGGAATGATAGTTGATGCGGGTGGGGCTAGTGAAGACGCGTTCGCCAACATGCTGGCGTTGGCAAAACCAAACACGTCCTCGGTAGCGTTCAACTCTTGGGGACTTAAGGATAGAGGCGTCTGAGAACCTTCCAACCAGGAATTCTCATCACCGCCGACTGCATTGCGACGATGGGGAATACGAATAGTGGGTGGTATCGGATGAGGGTGTGGGCTAGCGGGAACGGATTCCTCCGCGCCACTGCCAGGTCGGCTCGGGCGAGATGTTACAACGAAGCTGGGAGTCGTGCCGAGAGAGCCATGCTTTAGGTTTGGCTGGGCAGGTATGGGGGGAGGGGGAGCAGATCCGGGGACAGGCGCCGAAGGAGCGTGTTTCCGCTTTCCAACGCTGCGGACACGTTGTAGGACAGAAAATGCTTTAGAGGGGTCTAAAGATGGGCACATCAGACTCGACGAACTTCGAAAAGAACCCAAAATACCTTTAGGTGGCAGCAAGTCGGGGGTTTTCCGACCATGCTTCTTGGTTCCTCCAAAACTATCAATTTCGACGAAACCATCGGTGTCTGAGGTAGAGGAAGCCGTAGCTTCCGTCGAGCTGTCCGCATCAGGCGAGTCGTGTCGTACGAGGTAAACGTTCTTTGCCTGATGAAAGGAAGGGTCAACCACCACAAAGAGACTGCACAAAGATAGGATACAAACCTTGAGCATGATCTTGCCCTTCAGTTCCTCCGGGCTTGGTAAGGCGTCAACTTGCGGCTTCTCGTCAACAGGCGCCTGAATCAGCATATCACCAAATTCCTTCATCATAATCTCAGCGATCAAGTCCTGTTGTGGAATCGAACAATGGACTTCCGCAGAGATGATGATCGGGTATGGTGAGGTCAAGAAGCCATACTTGGCGATCGCCTGACAGACTTCGCGGAGAGAGACCTTTGAGGTGAGCGTCTTTCCATGAAAGACCATGGGTTCCGTATCACCGTCATAGATGTCAACTGCGGAAAGTCGAGTTAATATGGAGAAGAAAACGGCGTTCGATCTTGATCTTACCCTCGACGCTGCGGCACCCTCTTAGTAACGCCCTGATATAACCCTCCACGGTACTCTCCCCGACCAGCTGGTGTCCGACAAGGTAGGTATTATGCGAAGATGATATGTAATAGTCCGATAACGGACGGGTCATATCCTGCAGGACGGCGTCCTCATCTGGAAGGAGTGCCGAGTTGTCAACGGACATTAAGAAGGATGTGAAGGCTTCTGGGGTGAGAATGCGAGTTGGTGGAGGACCTGAGTGCGAGGCTGGGCCGGGAAGCGAAGAGTACCTCCCAAAAATCGCTTCAAGCTCGGCTCGCGAGAGCGTACTCTACACCCCAGTCAATTGAACAGCTTTTTAGCTTCAAAACAGTGGACGGACCTTCTGAGAATCTCGCATGAAACGCTCAAAAACGTGCCAATCAAAAACATCGCCATGCTGTGAAGCTAACCTCTTGTACAGCCTGTTGATTTCTGGTCGGTTCTTGAGGTACTTGACGAATTTGCGAAAATCATCAAAGTCGAGGAACCCCTGCTGTCGAGAATCTGCTTGCTATGGAGGAGTGAGTAAGAATGTGTGTGTGTATGCGGTGAAAATCGGCACAAACCTTGAACCAACGGTCGAGGTCTTCCTCACTCGAGTTAATGTTCAACCGTTTGCACAGCCGCAACACCTCCTCGAATTCCAACTTCTGATCGTTACTGCCTTCGTCCGCACTTCTCCAATGCTGCTTATCCCACATGGCCTCCCGCATTTCGTGATGACCCAGCCCGTTCATCAACTCCTGTCTCACCGCGTGCATTTGCCGTAGCGTGTAGTGCCAAAGCTGAAATTCATCCTGGGTGGGGAAGATGAGGTGGAGAGTCTTGTACTCTGAGTCAAGGACGTAAACGATGGACATCCAACGGTCCCCATAATCTGAAGACAGTTGGAACTGCTCGCGATAGAAGCGAGCATCAAAGCCCGACCGTATCTCCTTGATAGCTTGAATAGGGACTGGAAGCCATGAGTATATGCGTGTAAACACCCGAGGACAACGCACTAATTTTCCGTCTGTTCGACTCCCATATTATCTGGCCTTGATCCGGATCCAAACTGAACAAAATTCTCTTCAGCTTCTTGTTGGAAACTTTTGTGATAAAAGTTCCACGTTGTAATTGTTCCGGGACAGCCACTTCGCCGACCACCACAGCGTGTTTGCCACCTGTTGCATCGTGCTCCAAGGGCGGACAAAGACGAGAGCAGAAGTGCGTGCTCGTCTGCCCGCTCACCATGTCCGAACAATCTGAAAGCGGGCTGTTGACCATATTTTCGAGCAACAGACGCGTAAATGATTGAGAGCGTGAGCGATGCGTGACAGGCAGTGGGAGATCCTTGGTAGACGATGGCAACGACGATGACGAGGAAGATGAGGAGGTCGACGGTGTAAAGATAAGCGGTGGCGGGATGTCGGGTCGGGTCTCATTGTTGTTGGTAATTGTCACAGGCGGCGGCGTTGGAGTTGCCGTTTCTGTATGCGATCGAGCATGACCAGCTCGACGTTTTCCACCCCAGCGCGCTTTATTCGACTTGTTCGTGCTTGGTTGTGAAAGCAAGCTGGCGTTGATGGAATGCGACCGAACAATGGGCGGTAATGAGCTCGACGAAATGTTCTCGTGGAACGAGGCCTTCTTCGGAGACGTGGATGTCGAGGATGTGTCCCAACGCGCCTTGGCCGCCTGAAACTTGCGCTTCAAGGAGTCACCCAGACTACGTCTTGACACTTTCTTTGGCGAGCTGGAGGGACTCGAAGCACTGGATTCATCGGCGAGTTCTGGGAGGACGACTTGGCCATGACTTGTGAGTAGGTTGTTTGCTCGTTGAAGGGGGCGATTAGGTGATTCTGACGATTGCGAAGGGGGAGGGGACGTGCTGGACATTAAGGTATGGACATGAAAGGACTGGCGGGGTATAATAGTGTGTGTTTAAGTGCCTCCGCAGCCTTGTGCCAGGTAAGTAAAGGAATCAAATCCCGTACACGACCCTGATGCCGGGCTTAGCGCCCAGTGACTCATGTCAAAGTTGGTGCGTGAAATCCTGTCCTTACACGTATACTTCAAACCGACATCTCCAACGAGGATTGCAGTCCCATAGCTGGATGCTGTTGCGGGGCAACACCGAACAGCTCGGCTGATGAATATCACGCTGCCTTGGTTTCAGCATTCAATCGAGGACAATGATGGCCTATTCTATTCAAGTCCTGGTATGTGCTCCTTCAGTAAGCATTCCAAAACCATTTGCTTCGCCGTGTCCCACAGCAAAACGGATACGAACCCATATATACACCCGGCGATACCTCCCTCCGATGCATCGTGCTTGAAACGGGAATTGCACTGGCTACGTGACCACGAACCATGGCGTACAGGCTTTGGCAAATGCCGCACTTCCTTCGCACTCATGATCATCAACTGTATGGGGAACGGGGAAAATCGCCTAAACCCCGTCAAAAATAGTTGGATAGCCGGCTACCCACTCGGCGCTGTGACTGCCTCGATGTTGGGTCTCGGCCAATTTATACCAGCTGCAAGTCCTGCTGAGCGCATTGCATCGACAGCATTCGAATTGAACGTTCGTCGACCGCAAGGAGGACTGAGGCAGCCTCGAGGCAACGGGCGCGCCAGACCTGTGATCATGAGAACCTTTTCCAACTGGAGCCGTCGTTCCAGCGTCTCCCAAAAATAACAATGTCAACAACCCTTCTTGACATGACCACTATGACTTCGTAAAAGCCGCCGGGAGTCTATTATCAGCATTCTATCCCCCCTAAGCGCCGGTTGAAATTGGGGCGATGAGGTCTTCCACAACCGATGACGTATAGCTTTTGTCCAGTTCGTAAACTCCAAATTGACATTTACACAGCTTAATTTCGATACGATCATAGAAGAGTCCTTCGTATTGTTCCATTGTTCTTCCATTCACAACGAAACGAGAGTCCCCACACGACTACAGTACGAGTAAAGGACGGCATCACTCGCAGGCGACAGACTCCCTTACCGTAGCTCATGTTGGTGTACAATAAACCTCGTATTCGTCACCCTGCAATTGTTTCTCATGCTCGGCTGCGCGTTCGGATGCAATGTTTCTATAGTTTCATCCACCTACAATATTAAGGTGGTATCAATAGATGTGAACTATTTTGCCCACTCTGGTATTGTAGGCCAGTGATTCCGCAACGCGTGGGTCACCGTAACATCCACCGACCAATTAAACGTCAATGTCTCCAACTCAGGACACGACGTTTGCATCCTCTTCCAATACCCCGCTCCACATTTCGTCGCCCTCCCCATATCCACCTGCCGAAGTCCCAAAGATCGAAGTTTCGGAAAGAATACCAGGAACTCTGGTAACAGTTTCATCTCTGGATCCCCCAGCTTGGTTGGGAACTTTGTATAAAACACCAATGATCGTATACGAGGTCCTAGATCCTTGAATGACGAGATATCAGGAGTTGTGACTTGTTTTTGCATCCACTCGCAAAAGTCGGCGGGGGCATCTCCACAGCCGATGTCGAGGGTTTGAAGCCAATCCCCCGAGAGTCCACCCACCAAATCCTCTGGCGACTTTACTCGAGCATCTGAATCAGATGAAATGGCCACGAGACGCGCTAGGGCATTATCAACCTGATCCCAGTACGTGTCCGCACTAGTCGTCGGTTCCTTTTTCCCGAGATCCAAATGCCGTAATGACGGAAAGGAGGAGCCAAAATCACCGCTTTGTTGAGAGGACGCATTCATGGCCAGATGCAACATCCAATTAACCGTCGGCAAATTTCCACTGAAGTGCTCGACCAGTGGAAATTCAAGCGTAAGCGTTGAAAAGTGCGCGGGCATTGAGTCGCGGAATGGAAACGCAACGGACATGTCTAAACGCTTCAACTGTTTGGAATGTCTACCCATGAAACGGAAGAACTCCGCTGGACGAAAAGATTCTGGCTTCGAGGACGTATACATCAAGTGAGAGAGGTTCGGCAGTTGGATAGAATCGAGAGCTCCTTCCCAGAGATCGTCAGGAAAATTATCTTGTTCGATTCGTAATTGCTCGATGGGAGTATGGATGAGGAGGTTGAAGGTCCATTGACGCATCGGCTGTTCGAGAAAGAGGAGGGAGTTAAGGAATAAAACGAAAAGTCTTGTGTTCGGATAGGTGGGCAGATCCGTGAGTTGAACCACGGCTTTGGGGCTTGTCGCTGGCTCTTGTTCCTGGGGCGATATGATCTCTCCACTAGGCTCCCAATCCAATGTTATACCATTTGCCGGAATGGGAATCGTTATCTCTATTGAAGTCTTCAGTATGTTTTCCCAAGTTAACTTCGAATGTTACATACCTGGAGCTGGAGGCATATCATGGGCCTTATGGCGAAGAGGGGCCGTAACTTTGGCCCAAACCTTGGAGATGAAACGAGACTCCTTCTTATGAATGACAATGGGTTGGATAGGTGGAATAGGTGGAATAGGAGCGCTGATAAAGTGCCGGATTCTTGTCTTGGGTCGAGTATAAAGACCTCGCACTCCATGATGGGAATCTGACCGCACAGACATCGTCCTACACCCCTTCTCGATGGCCAGGTCCAAAACCTCTCGTAACCTTTCGAGCAAAACCTCAAGGTCTGTGTATTCTGCCTTCCCTCGGCCTAAACTTGCGATCGAGGGCGCGTGGAAGTGGAGGGAAAATGATTGGAGGTCTGCCTTCATTCTAGAGATCATGTCTTTGACAATTCGCAAGTCCCTGAATAAAAGATATATTTCGCCATGGAGGTTGATAGTCATGCTACGGAAATCGTTGACGAAACGGAATCCGTGGAGAGCTGGCATGAGGAAGGTCGGGTGGTGGGTACCAATGAATAAAGAACCTCTCGTGAAGACATCAGGACAGTACTTCTCGATGATGAGCGTGAGCGCTGCGTCGTGGAGAGCTCGACAAGTCCATGCTAAACGATAAAGTTCTGCGTGGGGTAATTCCTGAAGGATTTCGAGTAAGAGTTCGCGGGGCAACATGACGAGAGTTGTGAGCTGGGTATTACTTCCTTCGGCTTCGGGGCCTTGAGTTATTGCAAGCATAGTTGTGGCTTTCGATTAGTTGCTTGTGGCAGATGAGGACAGCAATGAGCTCAAGTTGTCGTGATGGTTTGCGGCCAAAGCAAATTAGGCAGTGTCGCCCACGTGTTTATCTTATCTTATCTATTAGTATGTGCAGCATCTGTCGGAGACCTATAATCTGCGCGGCCTGAACACTTTCCCCGAGCTCAGGAATCCGTCACAAAGAATGAAGGGAAATCTGATCATCGATTTCTGCGCAAGTGTACCTGCGCAGTTGTGGACTGTGCTCACAAGTCCCGATAGATAATGCGCAGTCTTTTGCGTGCACCCGTGGTATACTTCGGTGAGCTTCATCCAGTCAGGAAACTGCCTCGACTCCTCGTGGTAGGTCTCGTGGTATCATGTTGCTGGGTTTTGAAGTGCTTCTCGTCCATTGCTAATCGGTTTTACGGGCCAACTTGGGTCGATCGCTATAGTTCAAATACCTGCTCTGCACATTGGCACTCGCACGCAGCCCCCATACTCGCTCAACTTCTAGCGTCATGCAGAGCCCAATTTCTGCACGAGACTCTGCTCTGAGCATTCCAGAGATACTTTCCCATATCTTCGACCAGCTGGCAGTTCCGATCACTTCCCTCGACGATGTCAATGCCTCTACACTCTACCGCCAGCCTCCTCATCAAAATCACAATAGATGCTACTCCTGCCGGAGATCTGATGATGAGCCGGTTGTGCATCCCCTCTTGTTAGGGGATGAGATCCTGGTTCGCAAATCTGCTCTGCGAGCCGCTGCTTTGTGTTGTCAGAGGTTTTCCAGACCTGCACTCGATGTGCTTTGGCGGACGATGAATTCTTTGTTCCCCCTCATCTCCCTCTTGCCGTTTACCACGGTGAGCAGCACGCTCTACGTAGGAAACCTTACTTAATCCCGCTTGGCATAACATGAGCGTTGATGTTTGTGACAGCTGCGCCTTTCTGAATGTAACTCAAATGTTTGGGATACATTCATCGCATACGCCAATCGTATCAGGACGTTGGTTGTGGAGGGAACGGTCTTCAAACATGCGACCTCCCTTCGACTTCATCCTAGCCTATACAGTGCTCTATTGAATTCCCGACACTATCTACTCCCATCCCTCAACACATTGTTGATTTCATCGTTATCAGACCACTTAGAATTTGACCCATCCTTGCTTGTCTCATCAAGTTTGAATCGACTGGAAATTGGACCATCCACCGGGACACCAGAGGCTCTCGAGACCTTTATTCTTATAACCCTTGCTCGTGCAGGCCCGTTGTCTCATGCAGCTTTTAACTGTGGCCTCACTCGTGATACCCAGGCCACCGTCATCGAGCGTATGGCCAGCGTACAGTCGCTGACGATATTGTCTTCAATCATCACGTCATGTTCTCAACTATCCTCCTTCCAGCATCTTCGGCACCTTGACATAGATACTAATTTTGGTCGTCGGACGCTGCCAAAAGACCTTTCAATCCCCCTTCTAAAGAAACTTTCTGTGCATGGCACATGCCCATCCATCCATCGATTCCTCTCAATTCTCCGCTGTGACCTGGTCTCGCTTCAAGTTTCGGTTCGCCTGGATCAAGCTTCAAATCAGCAGCCATCAGAGGAGGAATTGAACGGCTTCGTAGGCTCTGCTGCGCAGCTTTGGGGCCAAACCCTTGTGCACTTCCGCCTCGACTGCGGCCAATTGCAACACGGGGCATCCAGTGCGATTTTTTCTCCCGAATTTGGGGTATTACATCTTCCTAAGCTCCTCGGGTTCGAGGTGGACAGCTACCCCGGCCATCTTGACCCATCAGCCTCACTGGCTGGTATTACATCACATCTTCCAGTAATCCAGTCTCTCGTTCTACCTCCCTACCAATCGGGCCAAGAACCCACCCTCGATGACCTTCGTAGCCTGGCTCAAAGTTGCTCTTCCCTGCGTCATCTCTCCGCATCTCTGAACATCAACTCGGAGGTGCCAGGGACAGTCGAGCTCCCGTTCCTATACCACGAATTAGACACTCTTCATGTCTACGCCTCACCGATAGCCGATCCATGGGCAGTTGCAGCCAACTTGGATCGCACTTTCCCGTACCTGCGGAAAGTAACAACGCTATCGAATTTGGATGCGACATTGTACAAGAAATGGAGGCAGGTTGAAAGGGAATTGGCGCTTTGTCATCGTAGCAGAGCAGGATTTCAAACATAGGCAGCAGCAGGCCGCGCTGTTGATGCCAAATTGCAGGTAAAGTATAACCGATGATATATGTACTAAATATTCCTGGTCTTCAATAAACTGCATACTGTATTACGGTAACACATTAACGCCCTCTTACAATGAATTCCTGTCAAGGTTCCGGTTTTTCGAGTCATGACTTCGATGTGCAAGGACGAGGAGATCCTTGCACCCCATTATCTTATCTTATCTCCCTCACAACGATACACCAGCAAACAGTCGGTTGATTTCCCCAAGGCTGACCCTGGTTCGAATCTACTCCCCGTCGCATTGTCGCCGTTCTGGGTGCTCAACGTTAATCTACAGGCAAAGTTTGATCCAGTAGAGCTCGAGGCACGTAAACTATTGTTTTTTCTCTCATACTCTCAATGTGACTACTCCGTCTAGGTGCAGCCCTTGACCACCACATCATGGAAGATTGTTCTGCAAAACACTTAGTTTTGCGAACCCCCGAGCTAATTTCTGAAATATTGAACCACTTGGCGCTTCCGATATCTACTCTTCATGACTTGGTGGACTTTAAACCAGCCAAAGGATGTGCTCTTCGATCCTCATTGTTAGCGGCTGCAACGTGTTGTCGACGGTTCAAAGAGCCAGCCTTGGACGCACTATGGAGGACGATGGACTCATTCGAACCAATTCTTAACATGCTCCCTATCGTAAACCAGGATGATTTTGATCTCGTAAGTGTATTCGTGAGTCCGTATCAACTTCTGAAACCAATTAACGCTGGCTAGCTACAAATCCAGGATTGCACGCGCACATTGTGGGAGAAAGTCGAAACTTACACCGCTCGGATCCGCATTTTTCTCTACCAGAGATCCTTGTACTTGAGGCTGAAGGATGGGATGGCCACCCACGTCAGCGTTTTCAATGCCATCGTAGCCCATCAACAGTTCCTCCTCCCAGGTTTGAGAGTCCTGCTCATTCCTTCTTGCCCACCAGAGTTTCTCCAGAGCGCCCTATATTTCGTATCCCCCGTCCTTAAACACATTGAAGCGGGTACCAATGAGAGCACCGTGTTTAAGCCTCACGAACTCGAGATGTTCGTACTAACGGTCAGCTGTCGTACTGACCGCCTACGGCACCTGTCCCTCTTCTCAACTACTGTCAGCCTGTCGCCGTCCGCACTCAAGGCGCTCCCGCTCCATACTGTCACGCTCAATAATCCTCCCAAGGATACACTTCTTGCCCTCTCCTCTCTGCCCAACCTCAAAGAGCTTACAGTCTTATATGCTCACCGCTCCCGCTTGGACAACAACGCCCTTGGAGGGTTTCTTGCATTGGACTCACTGTCCTTACTTGCAGATGCTGGGGCTATCTCACAATACTTGATGGCGTGTAACGGGGGGCTCACCCGGGTCCGTTTTAATGTAATCGAAGGAGATGGCGGTCAAATCAAAGATCTCGTGGATCTCATGGCCAAACGACTGAGCCAATCTCTTCGTCGCTTAGTTGTCGTCCTTTCAAAAAGGGTTAGCTTGAACGGCAACTTCAAGCTTGTTGACCTGTTCGGCCCACTCTTCAAAATCCCACTCGCTTATGTCCACATAGGACACCATGGTAGCGGCACTCTCACGACTTCGCTCCTGGATATCGCATCGAAGCTCCCAGCCGTCCGGCACCTATCTCTTCCATCATCAGCACCTGGAGATGCGCCCACACTTTCCGACCTGTATGGACTCACCCAGACGCATCCCAATATCTCTTACTTGGGAACTTCCCTCGACGTTCAAGACGTGTTACCGCTTTTTCTAGTACACACTCAACATGAACTCGATACACTCAAGGTCCACAACTCACCCCTCTTATCCACGAATGTTCGACCGGTAGCCCTGCAGCTCGATAGATTATTTCCGTATCTCCGCATTTTGCAGTCGGATGGACCCGATTCTTCCAAGTGGAAAGAAGTTTCCGACTTTCTAGATATTTGTCACCTCGCACGGAGGAACCTAATTGTCGATGTTTGAATGTAGTTGTGCGCAGGTTATCCTGCCGTAGCCTGAGACGATGTTTTCGAGATCTAAGGTTTAATAAGTATCGATGCCAGTTTTGTATCCTGCGGCGGTGTCCTGATAGCCGCTACCTCGACGAGGATTGCCTGGCATTGGGCCAGTGCGAACGCTTCCGATGAGCGTACCGCAGGGGGTGAAGGACTCCTGTGCGGTGAACGGTGTGAATAAGATACCATAAATAGCCGACCCAAAAGGTCCACGCGTCGTGTTGGTCCGTGCGCCTGGAAAGCCACTTCGGCCTCAAGGACCGAGCGCTGATCCTGCTATGACGAGTTTAAGAGGGCTTCTGTCACTTTCGATGACGAGAATAAGAGAGGTCGATTGCGTCATAGGTTTTCTCGAGCATATATATACCGCTTCGGTTCCCTCAACTCGATTCCTCGGCGGCGCTCTCTGCTCTGTACCTCCCACCTTGGAGCCCGCCCCTGGAGATCTCTCTTGGTCTCGCAGAGACATCCAGCTTGGATGAATGGGTCCTGCAGTAGGGCGATTGACCTCTGTCGAGGGACTTCTTCCTTCACTCTGTGACGGTTGAGGGTATGTTTGTCGTCATCGTTCCTCGTCGCTGCGTATTGACTCTCGCGTTTCAGGGCAGGGTCCTGTTCGTTCGCCCGACATTGCAGTAGAACTTCATGATACTCTAACGCTGGCCGATGGAATGGGGTAACCAGATCGTTGACGGGATGTGAGCGCCCTCCTTTTTACTCTGTTTCGCGTCGTTGACTGTACCCAGTGTTGTAACGATTCGGTTTACTAGTGAAGTCTCCGTGTTTCGTATGGCACCTTGTATGGTCGGTTTTGGGTTCTCGAGACCGGTATGTAATTATGCTTATTCGCGTGACCTTGGAGAGTTTTCACTGACATTCTCTCCAAGACATACAAGATCGAAACACGATGGACCGAACGACTTCCTCCTCTGACTCAATTCTTCTGTCTTGGATGCGGGGCGATACAAGACGTTGACGACCAAGTATTGAAACCTCACGAGCTGGCGCAAAAGGAATCGTAGTCTCCCCGTGTCGGACATCAACCGTCCTTCCTCTCTACTAGCCACTCAGTTTGCGCCCGACAGGCTCCTTTGGGTTGTTCCTCGCACGACCCTCCTTTGTAAGTGCTACATGCGCTCCGTGGGGTTCAGGAGCTCATGGACTTTGTACGATTTAGGCTCGTGTAGTGTTGTTACTTTCCAGCGGGCCTCGCGTGTTGCAGGCTTCTTCTACACGGGGAGCCAGAGGATTCCTTGACTCAGATGATCGTCATCCGGTTGTGAGGTGTGTTTTATTTGTCCCTGAAGCTCGACGCGTTCTCATTGTTGCCAAGGCAGACAGCCGGGATCTGATCAGGAATTTCTCCAACCAGAGGCCCGTTATACACTACTAACCAACGTATATTAGTACCTAGTCTAATGTATACTCGCCGTGTAATGAGAAAACGCTTAAGTTTCTCCCAACGGCTTTCCATGAGGGTCAGCAAGCGGCAGTCGGTACAACATGAGTAGGGGGTACCTTAACCTTCAATCCATCGCAGCCTCGCGGTGTCGTTTGAACTCTTCTCGGCAAAAGTTCTCTACTGTTTCCATCTAGTTAGTCAGATGTCGTCGGTGAACACCAGGACCCATCGACTGGATGACTTATCATGCCGAACTTAGGTGTTGGCACGATCCGCCCTGTACCATGTTATCCGCTTTGTGGGAGTCGATTAAACCCAGCATGATGTTCATGAGACGCGTGCCTTCGCTGAATCAGCCCAGGATGGGATGCCATGGTGGTTATGGCGAAAGATTCAGACCAGGTAGCCAAGTGCTCGTGAGTTCGTTTGTCGATCTCTAGCCGTGATAAGAGTTGGCCCTGCGAAAGGTCGAACGTGAGCGTTACGAGGTGATAGATCGTCAACGTCGTGTCATTTCTTCAAAGGAAAGTGTTGATAACGCGTTTCAGGAGGCTGTACATAAGATCCCAGGTAACGTCATTTTACGGGATTTGTTTGTGGAAATGAAGGAACTCGACCATCCTGTTGGAGCGAGTCGCCGATGGATGGACTTGACCATGGATTAGAGTAGCTGACTCTCCCGTTTCTCTTTCAAGATTGCCTGGGCAGTATGTCCACCTTGAACGCCAGGTTGAGAGGACCAAGTCCGTGTAAAAGAAGAAGACAAAAACAGCAGTTTTTGCCCGCCATCGCTTTCCACTTTGTGTCCTCTGCCTTATCTTTCCTCGTCAACTCGACCCTAACCAGCCCCACAATAAACGTTCCTGGTCTATCTCTCCTGAACGCACTCGAGAAAAATATAAACACGGAGAAATATCATGGGACTACTCATCTGCAAACCGAAATGACAGTTACAATCCACCCACAGCTAGTGCCCGCCAAGGTATCAGGCAAAGAAGCCCTCTATGCGATTGCCAGTGACGGTGACCGTCTCGAAGTCGAAAGATCCAGGTAAGCTTCCATCTAGCATGTTGAGCCGACCAGACGCAAGGACTTACTCTTCTCGTCTCAGGCTAAATCTGTTACACAAGACGATCGCCAATACATTCGATAACAAGTTAATTTTCGCGCCTGTAGCATTAACCCAAGGAGACCGCGTCCTCGACTGTGGAACCGGAACTGGTATGGACCGTTCAACACCCACCTCGTTCGTTTACTCACTGCCGCGGATCAGGAATATGGCCAAACGAAGTCGCCAGGATTGTTCCCCCAGGCGTTCATGTCGAAGGAGCAGATATCAGTCCACGATTTTCCCCCCTTCCAGGCCAAATTTCAGCTTTCACCTTCCATGCCCTCTCCACCCTCGACCTCCCTTTCGAATGGGAGAATCGATTCCAGCTCGTCAACCAGAGATTGATGCTAGGCTCATTCAGCCGACCTCAATGGGAAACCGTCATCCAGAACATTTATCGCGTCGTAAAACCAGGCGGTTGGGTCCAGCTTGTCGAAATCCAACAAGAATACGACTTTTCAGCTACCCACCCAAAATACCAACGAGGTTTAAATCTCGTTGATGAAAAAGCTCGAGTTCTTATTCGACACCGGATCCGAAGTCGAAGATATGTTACGACGAGGAGGGTTCAGCAACATCATACGAACTCAAAGAGCCGTACCTCTTGGAGCATGGTGAGGTGAACGTGGACGAGAATCATGGATTTGGATTCAAGGTGCTTACAGAGGAATGAGGGAAGCCACCGTCCAGATGGGATGTGTGGAATCTGGAGAGGAATTTGACAGATTGTTGACGGAAGGATTTGACGAAGTCAACGAGATACCAGGTTTGGAGCATGACATGGAAATTATTCGTGCCCAAAAGTTGGATTAGATTGATGTGATCGGTTAGATGTATTGTTTACGCACCGGATAACGTTAATCCAGGTTCAGAGCATGATGTCAGTGTTTGACGTTGAGGGTGTGGCCCTGCGAAGTCAAAGAAGTCAATCAGCACGGAATTTAGTGGATGAAAGTTTGTCGGCCATCACTCCTCAAGCCAGCAGCCCAAGCCGTGTTATGAAATGCTGGAGTATTAGATAACTGTCCGACATCTCAAAGCTATAGGGCTTCATTGGAATGTCTTCGACCCCACCGGCGACGAACAACGTAAGTTGGCTGATTATAGTATGCGTTTAATCCCTCCACAAAACTAGTCAGGAACACCACCCCGAGAGAAAAAGAGATACATACAACTTTGGGACCCTCTATATGCGCTTTATGTTTTGAGGATCATCACCCTGGGGTGTGTTTCCATCTTTTCAAGCACACAGTGGCCATCAGCCGAAGTCCCGATTTAAGCAGGGAACCAAGGCAGTTCTTGGGAGATTTATCCAGATCTATGGAATCCAGGGGAACATCCGAATCAATTCCCCAGGAGGCGGTTCGAATGCGATAATACCCAGGCAAAGAAGACGCTTGGATGGCTTTCCTCAAGCGGAATGCGCCGGCCTGCTTGATACATCTTGCGATGGCGTCAGGACGGTTCTGCGTGATCCTTTTCTCTGCTTCCTTCCGCACCATGGCCAAAGGCTGTATATAAATTACCTGGGTTTCACTTTGAGCCACAACGACAACATATGTGAGAATCGACCTGAATGGCGTTGAGCGGGTCAAGGTTCTAACGGTCACCAAGGTCAGCAGTTCAGCGGAGGCAAAAATACGGCGCGCCGTGTTCATGAACCGTGTGAGACGACAATAAACTTTTAAATGTAGAGGTGATGTGCGACACGGCGAGAATTCCTGGCTTGACATAGAAGGTAAGCCTTCCCCGCATCGACACCAACCTCCGGAAGATGTATCTCACCAATCTTCTATACTTGGTAGCGCTTTTGCGATGCAGATCTTCCAGGACTCCCACATCCACCAATTTCCCCGGGTCTAGGCAAAAACAACGGCTGCTGTGATTTGTAAATCCATGCATTTAAATGAGTGGGTATCGAGTAAAAGGCCCAGGCGGAACGCCTACCTTACTTCCATGTCTCTTGCATCCTATCGAGACCTTGCCCTTGACGAGGAACAGAATAAGTATTCGTTATATGCTATCACAGGTGATGATCGCGAGGAGGAACGGAAGAGGTGAGTCTCAACATCTTCCTGGAGTTGTGGGATCCACTAAGTCAATAATCGTAAGACTGAACGTCCTCCACAAGGCACTCACAACATTGTTCGACTACAAGCTATTATATGCACCAGTGAAGTTGGAGTCGGGCGATCGAGTCCTTGACTGTGGAACTGGAACTGGTGAGACACCTCAGCCGACCGTTTGATAGCATCTGGAGCGTACTTGTACAGGGATTTGGGCAACCGAGGCAGCAAGCATTTTGCCTGGGAGCGTCCTCATAGACGCCATAGACATAAATCCAGAGTTCTTCCCTCCCATTGGAAGATCTCCCTCGGTTATGTTCCACACCGCATCTACCTTCGAACTCCCTCCAGAATGGAGTAACCGCTTTAGCCTCGTCAATCAACGAATGATGTGTGCAGCATTCAGCCAACCCCAATGGGAGATAGCCTTACGCGAAATGGAACGAGTCCTTCAACCAGGAGGTTGGATCCAACTGATGGAACTTCAAATGTACCACGACTTCTCCGGCACGCACCCAAAATATCACAAATTCCTTCAAATCCTCCGTACACTTTGGGAAAATCGTGGGTTCTTTCGAAATCCCATCCCTGGACTGCCGGAAATGTTAGAACATGCCGGATACAAGAATATAACAACGATCACAAGAAAGATACCAATGGGAGCTTGGGGTGGTGATTTAGGTCGTTATACCAGTATTTGGATTGGACGCGCATGGTTTTGGATGAAGGAGGCTGCTCTTCTGGAGAGCGCAATCTCTTCTGAGGAGTTTGATAGGTTACACAAGGAGGCAATGGAAGAACTGGACGAGATACCTGGGGCTGCACACCCGATGAGTATTGTTTACGGACAGAAAACCTGATTGAACGTCTGTAGCCCTAGTACACGACTCGGTTCCGCTATAATGAGGGCTATTGATTAAGACTTTGTACATACGAACCTTGAATTTGGCTGAAGACTTCGCTGTTTCGTTCGTGTCAAAAAGCTCGTTTTAGGATGCTGTATATCCGACTTGTAAAACGACACTTGGGTGCCCATCGCTCTGATACCGCGCAGGACTTGAATAGCTGTTCTAATCGATTTGTTTGAACAACCACATTCTATTTCGAGAGAGGTGCAGACACTCACCTATATAATCCCTAAAATTTCCTAAGAGGCGGAAGCCGAGTGCTGAACGTTGAACAAGAACATAATTGTCAGTTTTGAAATTGAATGAGTTCAGCAGAACTAGTGAACATCGCAATAATGCGAGCGGCGTACTATCACCCCAAGGTATCTGGCTACCTGCTCTGGGTGCCTTGACGAAGACGAGGGAGGAGGTTCGCCGTGCGGGCTTTGCCGCGTTCACAGCTGACTCGAACCAAACTTCGCACGCTTTCATGGTTCGGGTCTGTTCACCAACAACTCATCTTGCCTTCTTCCTACTACCTCGTTATGAATGTCCTTCAGCTGCCTCCCGAAGTACTTCGTATGATCATGGCTGGTCAAGTACATTGGTCAATCACTCTACCAAAGCCATCCCTGATCATTTCCTAGAGCCAAAGAAAGCTGATGGTTCTGCGTCAAGTCTGCCGCACATTTAACCAGATCGTTGAACCTCTTCTATTCTCGACCATCACTCTTGCAGCTTTTATTGCTTGCAATGCCCCCTTGGACCCGTTCTATAATTTCCTGGAATCTCTCGCCAATGGCACAACAAATGCAGGCGCTCATGTCCGGAATTTATCGCTGATGCGTCTAACTCCAAGTCCTTACGGGGTAACGAAAACGCTTGATGAAATGAAGGCAGATGGCAAGAATTTTAAGAAGAATCACGAAGAGAAGATGAAGAAATGGTTTTCGCGGGCTTTGGGATCGTTGAAGGGCCTTCGTTGTGTCTCGTAAGGTTTAATCCATCTCCACCGTTCGGGTGGGACTGATGACGCGGTTTGTTGTCGAATATGCACAGGTGGACCCTCAACAATGCGGATCCACAATGGATCCGAGATTGTATAATACAGTTCTTGATCAAATTGCCGACATTGGAAGAGTTCAATATCGAGTGGACTTATAACATATCTGGAAAAATTCGCTTGGATCGGATCTCAAACCTCAAGAAGCTAAGCATCCATGGGACGACACAAGCCCTTCGTGGTGGCCTTCTGGAGCAGGCGGTTTCTATTGTTTCAAACAGCCCAAACCTCACTTCCTTTGCCGTGTTTAACACTGATTACGACCTGAGGGATGATGATTTGGTATTCAATCTCTTCTTCGACAAGTTACCCACTTCTCTTCCTCCACTACGACTTACCGAGGTTATCTCCTTGGACCTCCCTCTCCGTCTGAATGAAGTGGCTCTACAACACTTAAAGGGACTCAAATCTTTGAAAATCGAGGGAAAACCTGATGAAGAGCCGGATGATGTTGATGGAAATGAGGAAGAAGATTGGAACATTAATTGGGCAAACGGCACAGGCGATGAAGAAGAGGATGGGGAGGGGAATGGTTCCTCTCCCCGTCGCCCAAAGCCGCAACCTAATCCCGTTCTGGTCAACCAGATCCGGGATCGAAGGCCCAAGTCCACCGCGTTCTGGGATAAACTCCGTCTCAGTGACATCCAGTTGGAAAAACTTCACCTCGACGACGTCGATCATTCTGCCCTTGGTTATCTTGCCTCGTACAGTGGTTTGCGAGCTCTTCATTTCCCCAATATCGATGCTTCACGGGGAGCAATTGTTGTCCACTTAGCGACCACGTTCTTCACGGAGGTCTTACCGAAGCATGTCGAGACGTTGGAAGAATTGACGCTTGTATCGCCATACGTGCCGGCCTGGTCACTTAATGCGCAGAATCACCGTTTATTCTCCCAATGCAAGAACTTGAGGACGCTTCACGTCTCTTGGGAGCCTAATGCAGCTGGTTCAATAAAAACACTTGTAAGTCGTTTCCTGCCAGTCCTCCTGTGATCTCCTCATGACGGTCCATCGATAGTACTCACTCTTGGATTTGTCTAAATCTCTGCCGTGTCTTCAATCACTCACCATTTCCTTCGCACACCCTCGGTTTATGCGCGACGTTCGCTGCGGACGCGACTGGGATGAAAGTCACGAGAGTTATTGCAGGCAGGTCACAGAAATGTTTCCCAGATACGAACAGGTGGATAACACGAAGAGTTTGTATATGGTTAAAGCAGGCGGTATGAGATTTAAACTTCGTCTACGTGAAGACTCGAAGGGTTATCAATATCAGTTTGCTCCTCCGAAGGCGCAAAAAATCGGTATCTTGGGTTTATAGTTAAAGCAGCAAGCCATTGATCATCGATGATCTGCGGGACTTCTGCAAGTAGATCGAGAGGTACAACTGTAATTACATTGTCAATGATCAAAAATTACAGTACTACTACGTATAATACTACTTAGATATCGATACACGACAGGAGACCAAAAGGGTATCCGGTAGCCCACTCATTTTCAACGTCGGTGGAAGTTGAGCTCGAGGTCTCCATTTCCATCCCATTCGGATACACCAGATGAAACACCTTCCTAAGTGTCTTCATACTCTTCTTCGGCAGCCCATCCTTCTCCACGTACAGATACTCATTGATCTCCGCCGCACTAAACTCGTGCGCTGCCTGATTTCCTTGTCGTCGGATGAAATGATCTCTATTACATGCCATCTTCACGACGGCAAGATTCAAGGGAAACCCCTTCCTGACGGCAGAGTGGATCCCTCGAAGGAAGCCATCAAGTTCCCCCTTGTGTTTGGACTCCCGCAAGTCCAATCTGAATATATCGCAGATCTCTCGGAAGAAATCCCGGTCGTGGGGGTTGCCTCCTTGGTCGATATGCTCTTGAACCATACTCTTGTAGGTGGCGCTGCAGTTCTCAAGGAGTATGATTTTGCGAGCATCGTCGAGAAGCTTGCGGCGAAGAAGAGGTCCAACCATTCGATGGAGCTGTATGCCGGAATCAGTGATCGCAAACTTGGCAACATATTAGACGCTCGTCCATACCTTTTTGATCGTTTCTCTTGCTTCCTTCAGATGTTCCTCCAAACAATCAATTTTACCTTGCTTCCGACCTATTTTGCGTTCTTTTTTCACCAAAGCCTTCTCCAGGTCCGAGTTCTTGGCTTCGAGGTCTTCGATCCTATGATCTAGCTGCTCGCATTTCTCCTGCAACCGCTGGTTTTCGAGGACGAGTTGTTCCTATAGACAGCACAAAATCGGGTTAACGTTCCTTCAAAGTTCAATAGGGAGGAACTCTGAATGACTCACGATAAGGTGGACCTGTTCGAACTCCGCTGAGCAACTTGAAGTGATATTCCTTCCACGCTGGCGCGGACCTGAAATGACGCTTTATGGGCGCTTATACGATATATTTGCTGAAGAAAGCAGATAACTCTTACCAAGTTGAATTCCCCCAGGACCTACGACTACATTCCAATCATTAAAAGCGAAGAAGACCGTTCTTTGCTCTTTTGATACTTCGATCCGACCGCCGCCATCAAAAGTTCCTAGGTGCTGAAATGAGGGTGGAGCGTGTTCAGCCTCGGGGACTTTTCTTGGCGATGGAGCTCCCATGCTGACGTCGTAACTTCAGATCTGTGGGAGGGCAAACTAAGAGCTAAAAGCAAGGCGCGTTTCCTCAGAAGATGGTTGAATGTTGGGCGTAATAAGCGGCTGAGAAGGAGGCTTGCAATTACGTCGATGGGCCAGCGTCTCTGGGTGCAACGACAACATTTATGAGAAGTATCTCCACAGCTTACTCTATTCCCCGATTACCTATGAATATTTGAATAATAAATTCGAATTCCAAATCGAAATTGAACTAACTGCGTGCGGATCTGCGCCAAGGATTGCATTGTAAGCACCATGGCCGAGGACTCCTGGCCGGTCTGACCGAGCAGCGTCTGGCAGCCACAGGAATTCAAACAGAAAATTTGACGACAGACGTGGTCAAATACGGAAACAACGCTGAAACAACTTAGGGCGGTTGAAACCGACAAGCGACACCGGCGCCACAGGTTGGCATCATTATTCTAGTATTCAAGTCCGTCGAGACACAAACTCAAAGTCAGTCGATAAATCAACCTGTACATATATAGAGACAAACAGAGGTCCGTCGAAATTATTGAATCTTTACACTACTGGTAGGGGTATAGAAATGGGAAGTAATCTAAGAAAATCGTCCAAGCTCGCGATTCAGTCGCTCTCCTCCCCCTCCTCGCCCCCCTCTTCTTCATCCTCAATCCCATCAGGAAACACAAGATCGAACAACTTCCTCAACGCCTTCGAACTCTTCTTCTTCAAATCGTCCCTCTCCACAAACACATACTTTGCAATATCAGCGGCATCAAATTCATGCGCAGCTTCGTTCCCTGCCTGTCGGATAAAATTGTCTCTCCCGCAAGCCGTCCGTACAGAAGAATAATCCAACGAAGGGATCGTCTTTCTAACGACAGAGTGGATCTCCTTGAGGAAGGTATCTAACTCTCCTTCACGTTGGGACTCTCGAAAGGCTTTGTCCCGGGTGAACTGACCCCAGATGAGTTGAGAAATCTTGCTATCGCCTGGATCGCCCCCTTGGTCAGTATGATCTTTGACCATTCGAGCGATATCTTTGCGCGTAGCTGTGTAGTATTCGAGGAGGATCTTCTTGCGAGCTTGGTCGAGGAGGCTACGACGAGCAAGAGGTCCGGCCATTTGACTAAACTGGAACAGTATCCAAATTACCGGATCAATCACGAAGAAAGGTAATAGATTTGATGGCGTAGCTATAACCAACTCACCTGCTCCATTGTCCCCTCCAAACAGTCGAGTTTCTCTTGCTTTCGGTTAATCGTACGCTCTTTATTCGCCAAAGCTTTCTTCAGATCCGAAATTTGGGCTTGAAGATTCTCGATCTTGCGTTCATACTCTCCTCGCTCCTCCAAGTCCCAATGCCGCCATGCATTCATCTTTAAACGCTGGTTTTCAAGGAGGAGAAGGTTCTGTGGTGAAAGTATGACCCAATTACGATGTGTGTTGCGAGTGGATGCGAATCACTGACACCGTGTGGGATTTCTTCAAACATAATCCAATGTGAGATATCCTTCTTGCCTGTAAATTCGCCTCAAAACACGCAAGGTAAGTACTCATATAGGATTCTTTTCGAAATGAAGCTGAACTCACTATGAAGATGGACTCCCTCAGGACTAACCGCAACAAACCAGTCACCGGTGCGGACACAGACGGTCGTACACTCGTGCACGGCGGTTACCTCCATTGCTACTTCCTGCGAGTTGTTGAGGAGATTCATGACATCAACCATCACCCCACTTTGACTCTTCATAGACTTCCAGGTCGGCCAGGGTTGAGAGGAAGAAGCTCTCGAGCTCGAGGGTATCCCCAAGTCCGAATCAGCCTCAGAGACTGTGGACGTAGGTACGGGCATGGTGATATCGCGATATGTAGATGGAGAGTCAGAACAAATAGCAAGAAGTGGATAGGCGTGCTGAGAACTTGGATGTGGTGAGTATAAGAAAGAGTTGTAGACGAGGGGCTTGCGTAAGTGTTCGCTATATGGAGGTTACCATCGCTTTTATGAGGATTTAATAAACGCAGCACGGGCTTGGCAAGGTTATTACCCGCTGATAGTGACGTCGTCATGTATATATCGGTGTTGAAGCAGATTCACTCGATTATAACAGTTACTTGATGCGAGATCGCCTGAACTTGATACAGCACATGATTTACCGAAGTGATGGTGTCGGCTCCTTATCGGGCTGGTAAGGTGACACGTAGTCTAGAAAACAGAAGATAATAAGGAATGCGACGTCAATGGGTATCTTCATCTGCATGCGTGTTGAGCGTCGGCGTGGTTGAACAGACTGACGAACCAAGTGACGAACTTGAAGGTGCGAAAGGAAGCTTTGAATGTAAAGCCGAACAAACAACGTTAGCGGCCTCACACGACGCGCGTCGACGCGTCATTAGGTCGAGTAACATCAAGCCGACCGTTAAACGAACGTTCTACAATATTCTACAGCCCTACAGTACTTGTTCCTTGTATCTAAGGGGACATTTGTCGGTGCTCGATAACCCTTTTCGGTTCGATACCATTTCCATCGAGACCCACCTTATCTTAGCGACATGAAACTCACTCAAATCGTGGACGCATGCATATGGCCAGACCTTGTGAAGAAATCCATTGGTACTCCTTCCCCGAATATCAGTTCGTCACTCTCAGAGTATGGGCAGAAGCCATGTACGGAAATGAGGGCACAATATCGATTTCCTTTACAAGTAAGAGCAAGAAGTGCACCCGGAGGTTGATAGAGACAAAAATGCGGAGAATGAGGAAAGAGGGGGGTGTATAACAGATTCAAACTTTCAGAGAGTTTGAACAGAAGCAATCGTATAGATTCTGAAGTGTAGCCAGACTCCTTTTATGAATCCAGGCCGTCGGGATTGGCACTCATCGACATCAACACATCCGCCAAATCCACTTCATGTGCAGCCTTGTTCCCAGCTCGTCGGACCTTATCACCGGCCTCACCATGACAAGCCATCTTGATAGCGTCAAGTCCCAATCTAGGCCAATGTTTGGTGACCACAGCCTGGATGTGTTTAACAAGTGTATCTCGATTCCCTCGACCCAAAGACTTGAAAAATCTGTTTTTGACGTCTACAGAAAGCTTTGGGTCATGCTTGTCGAGATGACCTTTGGGTAGTTTGGTTTTTCCGAGGTGATCTATTGCGTAGTAGTAGCAGCGCAATATCTGGTCACGAGCTTTGTTGAGGAGGGAACGGCGTGCTACATGTGCAACGGTTTCGCGAAGCTTGAGTTAAAACAAGGGCGGTCAGAAGAAAGACCGGGCAAAACTGAGGAAGACGTACCTTGATGACTTCTTCTCTTAACTTTCCAAGCTCCTCACCGTCGCGATGACGGTCGTTCATCATCAGATTTAGTTCCTCCTCCAGTTCTTTGACCTTGTACTTGAGTTTATTAATTTGGACGCGATCGTCGACGTAGCCAGAAACATCATCATCGCCAGCGAGTTGGTGAAGGGCGTTGCTATTAACGGCGTTGAAAATGATTGTCTGTTTGTGAAAGGGGCAAGTTGAGATGAGTGCTCTCTGTTTGCTATGACGGGGATGACTCACTCCGGGAATAACCTGACCAAATTCGACGCGATGCACGATTGGACCTCCCGAAGAATTCCCCTTGCCCCTACCTACAAAAACATGGTATCATTAGTCCTATATTTCCTATTTCTGTCGAAAGATAAGCAAAGGACACCCACGTTCGACCTGGATCCCTCTTGAATCGACGTTAACCTGCCAGTCATCTACACCAATGAAGGCGATACCTGTCTTGCGGTCTTTGTACGCAAAGTCAACGCCTTCAATTGCGAAGCTTCCCTTCGACGAGAATTTACCGACGTGAGTGACTTGGAGATGATTTGGCACGACCATTTCTGACGCAGGGTGTTATGAACGGGATGAGCTGAAAGGATTCGCGGTGGGGGGAATTCAGATGCACCTGATTATGGTCGATAAGTATGCGCGAATTTGCATCACGCTTGTGCCTCGCTGATACCCCAATTTGGTATTTTTTTGATGCACATGGCGTCGTTTCAGAAAGCGCTTGTGCGGGCAACGCGACAACAATGTCAGAATGTTGGCCATTCCAGCCAATGCGCAATATTGCTTTGGGTAGCATTCGCGTTCAAGTCGGCGTCGTGCAGCCATGAAAACACGGACATATGAATAAACAGAACAAAATAGTGGTCCACAACTTTCTCCTCGATCCTAACGTTAACTAAGCACCAAGTATACTCTTGCGACCGCACCTACACTTTGTTGGTTGGGAACGGTTCACTATCCGTAGATCACTATCGGTAGGCATTTAATCCCCGACAATTTCCGGTTTTAACGGCTGGAATGACGACATCTTGGCAACCCCTGTGTATCGAGATGATTGAATCGCGATAGGCTGTGACCACTGGCATGGGGTGAAGTTGTATGGTACCACCTGAATCTATCCCGAGCCCAGAAGCCCCGGGCTCGAACGATTTGGCGGCCTTGAAATCAAGAGCCCCGATCTGACCGGAAAGAAAAGCGACTCGCCTTCAAGTTGTTTTATGGAGATGAAACTCAGATCCTAGGTGCATGGACAAAACACTGGGTAGGCACACTATCCTTGAGTGTTATCCGGCGTCGTGAAGAAACCCGATGGCAGCTCTCCAAGGCCACCCGAATTTTAAATTCGACGATCTCGCGAAAGATGTACATGTGGAGAGTCAGCGCTTTAGCCATGGCAACATTGGTATATAGCAGTAGCGATAGGAAGGACGAAAAGGGTATTGTGAAAGATGAGAAGGAGAGAAGTCGTGGTAATCGAAGCAGATGACTATACGCCTGTGAACTCACCAGGCATCTCAACAGAAGCCCACCAACGATATACACTCTTTAATGTCTCCAAGTCATCCTCGTCCATGTCTTCGGTATTGACATGAAGAGACATAACCATACTATCACAATCGAACACATGCGCAGCCTCGTTACCAGCTTGTCTGATTTCGTTACTTTCACAAGCCATCTTGATGACCTCTACGTCTAATCCAGGCCATTTTCTGGTAACGACGTCGTGGATGTCCTGAAAGAGTATGGATGAACCGCTTTTGCTAAGAGAGTGGACGAATTGGCTGTGAATAGATTGGGAAGACCTCTGCTTGTTGGTGGGACGACCTTTGAGTGTTGGAATTTGACTAGGTTGGTTCTTTGTATCAAAGTAGCAGCGAAGGATCATGTTGCGAGCTTTATCAAGGAGACAACGCCGAGCGAGAGGTGCGATAGTTTCGTGAACCTGCCAGTGAATAGGGGAGTCACGAAGTGATGATGCCGAAGCAAAAGCGGGTGACATACCCTGTCGACCTCATCCCTGAAGAATGCGACCTGCTGCTTCTCCCAAAGATAGTGCGCTACCATCTGTTCAAGGCTCTCCTCTGTCTCCTCGAGGTTCTCTTCCGATTCTTCAAGCCGTTCTCCCGCTTCTTCTAAGCACTCTTCCAGATGTTTCATTTTCTCCTGAAGGTTCTTCTCCGTTTCTCTAAGGTCCCGTTCTGTTTCTTCAAAACGCTCCCCCATTTCTTCTAAACTCTCCTCTAAGTCCTTCACTTTCGCCTTGAGTTCCGTAATCTCTCGGCGTTGATCGTCTATATGGTCGGAAGCATCTGATTCCGAGCCCGAGTCGTCAGACTCATCAATGCCACTGCTGGCGCGACTAGGAGACCTTTGGACGGGATTGAAGACGTCGTCCTGTTGTGAAGAGGGAACAACCTTGAACCTAAGCTCTATCTATCGTATATGATAGACATGACTCACCCCGTGTAGTATCTCATCGAACTCGATGCGACGAGCGATTGGGCCTCCCAGATAACCCTCTCCTACACATATTGTTAGCATTTGTCCATGTTCTAGAAATGAAAGCACGCACGTACAATACAAACACCCTCTAGATCGACCGTGATTTTCCAGTCACCTACATAAGCGAATGCACACCTGTTGTCTTCGAAGGTAAAGTCGGTGGTAGGCTGGCGAGTTTTCAACAAGTTGGTTTCTTGGAATCCAAAACCAGTTAGAAATTCCATTTCGAGTATTCAGTAGCTTGGATGTTAGGAAGAGAGCGGGGTAAGAGGATATGGTTCTGGCCGTAACAATTTGCATTTTCGTTGGGGCTCCACCATTCCTCGCCCCCCCTGAGTTGAACTTACGGCATTGTAGGTTTCAGGTTTGTGGCCAGGAATGTGCCTGAGGCTTGAGTCGACCGAGCCGATCTGGCGACCCAGAAAAACACCTAGGCGCACAGCCGATGCTTGAATATGATTCTTGTGGGCCGTGGCGTTGAGAGGGAACCCATTAGCATCTCTCCACTCGAATTTTACAATGACAAAAGTCGTCGCTTAGATATTCTACATTGGTAGATAGGGGTAACGCGTCGTAATAGAGATCGGAGAGAAA
>ML208452.1:31642-46962 GCA_004369065.1 Pluteus cervinus
TTACAGCTGGTAACGAAAACCTTGTCGGATTGCGTTCTCTTTTTTTTCGTCGTCGGTTGCTGAGGTTGAGAAGCGATGTCGCGCTACCCTAGGCGCCAAGCCTTAGCTGACGTACAGTAAAATGTGGGAGCGAGATGTGAGTGCGTCATTAGGGTAGATAAGAGGAGATTAGATGGCACGAGTCCTTGAAACTTCAATAAAGCACTGATTATCTGGTCCACACACCGCCATAGTACGTCTACTACCTTGCTCATGCACTATAACAGTACGTCTATGAGACGACGCTCAACCACAAGGCATGATTGTGATTGAGCCGACACTTTTTTCAGCTTCGTGTACTCGGGATGAGGTGCCACGCAGGTTCTTCGTGGAGATCCTACCTGCATCGTAGAAATGTATAAAGCCTGGTCCATCGCTACGACTTCTACTCATCAACTCTTTCCTCGATTTTCTGAGCGATCTCTCTCACATTCTTTACCACACTCATTCTCGAGCTCTATCATGGCATCATCCTTCGACGTCAACGGTCCTCCTCCTCCCTACCAGGCCCACGTTGACACCCCACGACGTGCCGTTGCTGATTCCTTTGACTTCACCAATCACACGCTTCCCGAACACCCAACGCTGTCCGAGTTTGATATTGAATTTGGTATGCATTGCTTCGAACTACTTTCACGTGTTTTATTCAGTACTAATTCTTGGACTGCAGGAACCCCTTCGAATTCGTTTCCTGAACCTCGTCCCGACTCAGACCTTCCATCTCGTCCTGACCTCTGGTTCTGGGACGACACGGACCATAACCTACCTGCCCCATCAGATATACTCTATAACGGTACGTATAGATAGTTTCCTCTCTATCAAATTATCACTGAATCTGTACTGTTTGATCAGGTCTATTCGGACTTTACTCTGCTTCTGCGGCTGACCTTCCACAACCCGAAACATCCGCAGCATCTACCCCATCTGTCGTGAATACTGCCGTCAATTCCATTCCAACGGCAACAGCCCCTGTTGATACGGTCTATACGAGTACAAATCTTCCTCACCCTCCTTCTTCTTCGCTTTCTACAACTCCCTCAGGCTCTTCCCGACAACGTACAGCTGCTATCCTCAAGACTTTCGAGGCGATAATTCATATCCGCCAACCTGTTCCTATTGCTACCAAGGCCGGATCGAAGCGTAGCCGTCGTGGTTCTGTGGCCGTAACAACTGCGACCAAGGTCCAAATCAAAAAATACGGCCCTATCGATCTTCGCCTCGATGCTACTTGGGATGCTTTCCGCGCTGATATCGCCGAACCGCTCAGTGTCCTCATCGATGCCCTCGATCTCGCGAGTATGGAGTATAAACTTGTCAAGCCAGCCAACAGCCCCATTGTTCCACTCCGCGATAATCACGCCTACACATCCTTTATCCGCCATGTGTCCCAAAAGCCCGAGGTTGGTGTTTACATCTATATGGACCCACCGTGTGTTCATCCCGTAAGTCTTTTGTTCCTGTTCTGGTCTGTGGGTCGGCGGGTCACTGATTATTGGCCACAATTGCAGCCGACGACTGCGCCAACTACTTCCGCAACTCCTGCACCTTTCCCATGCCCTTCGCCCTTATCAAATGCGAATGACGATCTCTCCGATGGCGAAGATCACCCACAGAAGAAGGTATTCTTTCTCGTACTCTGTACTTTTCCGTCGACTCACATCTTATAGCCTCGCTTTGATGACAGTCTTCAACCCTTCATTGATGAGATCGATGAGAAGTATCCCCCTGGTTTGTGCTCTGCTCACCCCGACAAGCAGTGTTTCTACCATCTCCGCAGCAAGTTGCACTTCGAACTTGATCGTCCTCGCAAGCTCGTATGGGGTGCCGCCATCGTACGTTCATATTCTCATTGATAGTCCGATCTGTCTGGATCCGAGTCCTGATTTCTATTTATTTCTTCTAGAAAAAGGGGTCTGCTACGATCAACACAATCCCGATTTCTTCAACCCTTTTCCGCGCTAAATTTGCGATGAAGGTTTCCAGTTCAAACTCCACTGATACAATACCATCTGCCGGACCGATCCCTGCCGCTGCTTATCCATTCACGTTCACGTTCCCTCATCCCTCATTCCCAGCACATCCGATGTATCCCAACGCTATGCACCATGCGCCGATGTGGGGTTCAGGTTCACAGCCTCAGGGTTCCCAACAACCCGAGCCTCTTCGTACTGATGGCACCGTCGACGAGTTCTGCCAGATGTTCAACCTTTCTGCTGAAATCAAGGCTGGGTTGGATGCCCTTGGCTTCGAGATAGGGGATGACCTGTCCCCTCTTTCACAGGAGGACTGGAAAGCAGCAGGTTTCAAGCCTCTTGTCTGGCAACGTGTCTGTCAGTCATATATGCAATATCAACACCGAAATTAATTATAGATTTCTTTCATTTCATTTTCTTTCATTCCTTCTTACCATCAACTACGTAGAGCAGCCCTAGGTTACATTGTAGTTGATTGCTAATAATACTTTGTTTCAGTGTGGACCTTCTAATCATAAGCTAGTACTATCCTGTCGTCAACATCAAGGTTCAATGTAATAGCCCGAATTTGCAAACCACCGGCGAGCCTTTTCAGGTGTAACAACACCACATGCTTCGAGGAGGTCGATTTCTGGATGCTCGCTATCGATGAACTTGTGGTAATGACGACGTAAAAAACTTTTGACTAGATAGTAGATAATTTAGGGATATAGATTGATCAGACGAGCAGTTTCAACTTACCAGCGCTAAAGCTCTCTTCGATCGGATTGAGATCGGGTGAGTATGGTGGAAGATAAAGCAACCAGCAACCTTAGCGTTGAAAAATCAGAATAAGTTCATGTACGATGTCATAGTGATACCACTGAGGATTCACCATAAGCCTCGACAACTTCTTGTAGGGCCTCGGTTTTGTGTATCGCACAGTTATCGAGTATCAATACACTATTCTTCCCTGGATAGTGATTCATCTTTGGTAACTGTAGCATTGACACGTTATCGACCGAAGCTGATCAGAATGGCGGCATGTGAAGACTTACAACTTCAGTAACAATAAAATCAAAAAACTCTTCACCGTCAACGGATCCGGACACAACGCGTGCCCCGACGTATCCATCAACGGATAGTGCTGCTACTAGGCTGTAACGCTCCCCTCGAACGAATTTGGCATCAATGACAGCTCGAGTTCCCCGTTGTGCCCTTCCCCATCGACGAAACAAAGTTCTCTCATCCTTGCTTGATTCATCAACTGTTACAATCATCTCTGCCGTGAGGTGTTCATCCACCATATTGCGGAATTCTGCCCGAACTGCCTCCTTCCGCTCTGCAGCTGCCTTTCGAAGCATTTTATAGGTCATCCCAGCATCGGAAAGGAGACGGTGGATTGACATCCGTGAGAGGCCGAGATCCAAGGTAACTGCAAGCCAATCTTGGATTTCATCGAGGTATATCGCAGGGGAGTCTTCAACCAACTCAAGAAGACGGTCTCGCTGTTGTGCATCGAGTGTGGGAGGGCGACCTTGAGTATACCGGCGTTCAGGAATGACGTCGCCTTCCTCTTCCAAATTGCGACGCCAACGCTCGATGCTCCGAGTTGAGACCCCGAGTAATTCAGAGATCTCGTCGTTGAGATAGCCCTGGTCACTGAGGTGGATTGCTCGCTCTTTGAAATCGCGGCTGATATGACGGAAAACCATGATATTGACCTACTATCCACGAGCAACAGTATATAATCTAATCGATATCTGATCTACATCCAATTTGGGCAACCATGCTCTTGGCAGTCTCACGAAAAGGGACCGCCTGACACCGCTTGGTTGCTTCGAACGAGCCGACCAAAAAAATCGAAAGCACACCCCGACAAGGTTTTCGTTACCAGCTGTAAATCATCACATCATTGCCCACCGAGTTTCTCGTTCGAAGCCATCTCCCACTAGTCCACCAACGATATACATCCTTCAAGGTCCCCAAATCATCATCATCCAGGTCTTCAGTATTGACATGCAGAGACGTATAAACATTAGCACGGTTAAATTCATGGGCGGCCTCGTTACCGGCTTGTCGGACTTGGTTTCCGGTTCCACAAGCCATCTTGATGACGTCGAGGTTTAATTCAGGCCAAAATTTGGTAAGCACGTCGTGGACGTCTTGAAAGAGGGCATCCGGATCTCCTTTATGGAGGGACTTGACAAATTGGCCCTGGACGTAGCGAGAAAGCTTCGCATCGTTGTCGTCGGTGATAAGATTTTCGAGGATCTGGGTGTTGTGCCTCGTGTGGTAGTAATAGAGGAGAATTAGGTCACGAGCTTTATCAAGTAGAGAGCGCCGGGAGAGGGGCACGATAATTTTGCGAACCTGACCAGAGCGCAAAAGTGAGCTTATCACGAACTTGTAAGGCAAAAGTAAAGGCAACGATGACATACCCTTTCTACCTCTTTCTTCCAGATCGTACCTTGTCTCATCTCCTGGACGTAGCGATCTTCCATTTTTCCAAGGTTCTCCTTCGCCTCTTCAAGGTTTTCTTCCGCTTGTTCGAGCTTCGCCTCCGTTTTTCCAAGGACCTTGCCTATTCCTCTTAGGATCTTGCCCATGTTCTGGAGCTTATCCTCCATTTCCTCAATATCCTCATCCTTTCGTTCTAAGTGCACTTCCAATTCTTCAAGTTTATCCTCCTTCTCTACCAAGCGCTCCTCCTTTTCTTCGAGGCTATCCTCCAAAACTTTAACTCTGTTCCTGAGTTTCGCAATTTTGAGACGCTGATCGTCAACGTAGCGGGAAGCATCATTGCCGCAGGCACGACGAAGTGACCTGCCTTCGAGGACATTGAAGATGGCTTTCTGTTATGAAGGTGATGAGTTTCCAACATAAACTCTCTCCGGGTCCGGTTAAGACGGGTCAGACTTACTCCTGATAGGATCTGACCGAACTCGATGCGATGCGCAATTGAGCCGCCCAGAGAATTCTCTGCGCCCTTCCCTGTAACGCGATGTTCATTGGTCCCTCGATCCGTGCTCTGAGAAAGAATACACGCACATACGACACGAATCCCCTCTGAGTCGATCTTAATTTCCCATTCCCCAACACCAACGAAGGCGACGCCGGCAGCCTTATCTCTGAACGCGAAGTCGACTGTTTGTGCGGGTTGGCGTACTATCAGTGGGCCACTGACGCGACTCTCTCGAGAGGGAGTTATTCCTGGTACTGATGATCGATAGTTCTGCATCTTTGAACGGAACGAAACGATGGTGGGATCTGGCCAAGGACAGCGCGCCTGCTGCGCGTGCAGCGCGTTATGGCTTGCGGCTAGTTCTGCCACAACATACATACGTGCAAATAAGCTACCATAAAAGAGATTTCGTCCCACGCCTTTCTGTTGAACGGTTTTTCTGACTCGGATGCAATCCGGATCGCAATGCCATTGGTTTTGGCCAAACTGGTTGCGAGTGCAGATAACTTCGAGGCGTTTTTGTCAGATTCCAGGACCAGAGTGAGCAGGCATCGAGGGAAGTGTCAGGGCCGTGTGTGATGGCGATGCCAAAGACGTCGTGTGGTCTTACCGTAGCGTTCGAGGCGACGAGGTCAAGCCGGTAAACCGTGAAGATAGTCGAGGGCTACAGTAACTAAAGCGCTGAAGTGAAGTTAGAAGGTGTAAAGTATCCCGATTCGACCGGAAAGATAAGCGCTGATGTGACAGCACAGCCAAACAGGCATCTTGTTCGTTGAACCATCCAACTTAGTGACTGTGGGCCAACACAGTTGTGTGGCAAATCCGAGTCCGTTAGACTTAGAGTGCACAATACTGACAGTCGAATTCCAAAAAACTTACGTCCGTACTTGTGGTCGTGTTGCACGAATGGCCACTCGTTGCCAACCAGAGCCTGGTTGGCTCCTCGCGGCCCGGTGGGAGAAAGGTTCGGAAAGTGCCGCGCGAAGTCCGGCGATCAAAGGGCTATTTCCCACTCTGCATATTTTCGGGAGTTGCCGCGCAAAGTCCGGTCAATTTATGGCGGGACGACCACGAAAAAGACCTAGTCCTCACTTTGTTCGGACTCGGAATGATCCACTGCATATCAGCGCAAATAACGGTGAACTACATTCCAAGCAGACCTTCAGCGGTGTCAGCATGTAGTTTCACTTCAAGTTCAAGCTTCAAGTTGTTGTGGACATCGATCACCGATCTGGAATGTGACGGACCTTTTCCAAAATTCCTGCAGATATAAATTACACTTTCTGCCTCGTGTTCAGCAAAAACCCTCACGATCCTTGAGGGTCCCTGAACCTCATCAACAGCAGGAATACATAACAAAAGACTCGTGGATTGTGCGTGGTGAGCCGAAGAGTTCGGGTTGCTTTGTCTTAAACACTAACCACCACGTCACTCGACCTACTCAGTGCCAATCCTCATCGATACGAGAGACCGATATCTCGGACCTTTGATATCGTTGCCAGGATTGTCTGTTGGAACAAGGCCTCCTCTAAAACCTTGATTAGAACTTTTAAATGTTCGGACGATTCAAGAATATCCGAGGTGAGTATTCAATTGATTTTCTTCTTCTCCCGAGGCCGCGAACCTCGTCGGCTTCGCTCAGCAGTTTAGTTCTAACCCTCTTCGATGTTGAATTGTTTTTTGAATTGTCTTTGACGCTCTTCATTTTCATCTTTCCGACCTCGCTGCATTATGAGACACCCTGGGTCTTTGAAATATGAAACAGGTGCTAACTATCTTTATCTGTCCGTTTTTTTAGAGGGGTTTGCCAAAGTCGGTCCCAGTTCGAGTCCGACTTCGAAAAAAGTTATATCGCCACCGCTCGGCTCTACGAAGACACTATCCTCGTCGACTATGACTTCAGCTTCGACTTCGCGTGCGGTAGAGATGGAATCGGAAAGGGAGGACACACCTGAACATGAGGGGGATGGGGTCGAAACCGCGCAATTACGTTCACCCAATGAACGTGTCTACCTTCACTACTCATGGACCCCACCTTCGACTCCGGATACCCTAGCCTCCTTGATCACCATCGAGGCCCCGCCTCTCCCACCTAAACCTGAAGGATGGACGCGTTTTGTGTGTATAAGCGATACACATTCGATGACTTTCCCTGTCCCAGATGGAGACGTGTTGTTGCACAGTGGGGATTTGACGAATACGGGGACGTTATTTGATTTTCAGAAGACGACGACTTGGTTGATGGGGTTGCCCCATAGACACAAAATGTGAGTGAATTCACTGTATCTATATCATCATGCCTGTCATGGATTCGTCCTGCTCCGTGGGTTGAGAAATTGGTGTATTATTGATTAGGTGGTTGACCTTATCGTTAGAATCATAGCTGGGAACCATGATTTGACGTTGCATACGGATGACGGGTGGTATGACAATAATTATGATCGGTGGCATTGGACCAAAGGGAAACAGGTGTGTTTTTGCGTTTTAATTCCCACATGTGGTTGAATTCGTCCTACCCTTGGATTCCTGGTATCGCCATACGCTGTAGGACGTGAAAGCTATCCGACGATTACTCACCGGTCCGGAGGCAAATGCTGCTGGTATCGTGTATCTCCAGGACGAGGACTATGAGTTCCAGACGGTGGATGGAGGAAGAATTTGGAGTGTGTATGGGTCACCGGTATGTTCGTCTTCGATAACTTTGAGTCCACACGGGTCCTTGATTTCGTCCACTTCCGTGTGCACCCGATTCTAATCTTGTCTTTGGCTAGTGGTCTCCCGCTTTCTTTGGCTGGGCGTTTAACTACCCACGGGAGGAAGGAAAAGGTATTTCCCACCTGTCTGTAACTCGTGATCTTCTCTTTTGATACAGACGCTCTTAGAGTTGGTCGAGGGATTTCCCAAGGTGGACATACTGTAGGTGTCTATTTCCTTCTTTCCCCGATCAGATCAATTCCATATCATGCGTCTCCTCGACTCCCACCTGCTAATCTCTCGAAAAATCGACAGACTCACTCATGGTCCTGCCTTCGGGATCTTCGATCGTACAAGAGGAGGCGATGACGCTGGGTGTGAGGACCTTCGATCTCGACTAACGGAACTTCGACCTCGGATTCACTTAGCTGGGCATATTCACGAAGCGAGAGGAGCCCACATCCACACGTGGGATCCACAGAACAACTATGAAGCACCGCTTGTGCAGTATGATGCGGTTATGCAGGATTATGCACCGGACTTGGAGGACGAGGATCTGAACTTGGTTTTGGAGGGCGAGGATGTGAGTGGGGATGCTCAAGAAGAGGAAAATTCAGAAGGAGTGGAGAGGACTGTTTTCGTGAATGCAGCTAACTATCCAGCTGGGAAAAGGGCTAATAAAGCGGGAAGAGCTATCAGGTTTGGAGAATATGGGTTCCAGCCTGTCGTTGTGGATTTGAAGGACTAGTTGGGCATTTTATTCGTATTACGGTTGGGTCGGCGTACTACCACCAGGGACACTCTGGTGGTCGAGCACGTTGGGTGTAGTTGGGGGCTTATGGTAACACGCTTACATTTAGTTCCGTCCCAGTTTTCGTGGCTGAGCCTGGCTGAGCGAGAGCATTTGGTCCTGACCACGAGGTTCCCCGTTTATTGATCCGTTATGGAAACATTGACATATGGCTATCAAGGCTATTTCACTCCGTGCCATGTGCAATTGACAATTGACGAGCTTCACGTCCTTCTTTCACGTTGGGTAACATTGCCCTTAGTTGGATACCCGTCGACGTCTTTTCTTCCAAGTTCCGTTTTCAATTGACCCTCGAGGAGTTGCGCTGAGGTGGAGTTGAGATTTGAACTTCGACACTCGAAATTACCTCAATCCACAACGTTTCGAACTCTTTGCAGGAATCATCTGAACTATAGGTCTTTGGTATACACTTACGCAGCTTCCACAGGGGCCCAGGGCCGTTTCGCGGATCGCAGAAGCGGACTCAGCGGAGGCGTTCGGTCCACGTGATGCGTAGAAATTCTGTACGGAAGTTGCCGAACATATTCTTGGCAAACTCCTTCCAACATTCCGACCACCTCGTCTTCTGTGGCCTCGACGACTTCCGGAACAGCAAGTTTATTTCACCACAAGATGCATAGGCGCCGTTCAAGCTTGCGTTCAGTACTTCGGGTAGAATGGCCGCGATGAACATATGCTTAGTCTTTAAGCGAACACTCGACTGCCTCGATGGAGAGATATATAGGCATGCTTTACTATCAGATCACAAGGACTTCTCGAAGGTTGCACACCACTGGGTGGGGTAATACCCCGCCTATAGCTCCCTATATGCTCGTTGATCCTTTTAATCGAGGATTCTTCACCATCCGCGGGGTGTGCATATGGCAGGATGTAACGTACAGTATGACTATATGCTCTGTCGGAGACCCGGCTGCTGAAGCTAATTCAGCTCTACAGATTTTTTTTTCGAGAATAAATAGGAGGATTCGGTTGTGGGCTAGGAACTACCCCGGAT
This sequence comes from Pluteus cervinus, assembly GCA_004369065.1. Lineage (NCBI taxonomy): Eukaryota > Fungi > Basidiomycota > Agaricomycetes > Agaricales > Pluteaceae > Pluteus > Pluteus cervinus. The sequence goes on from ML208452.1 coordinate 41,098, forward strand.
TCTCGATTTCCGACGTGGTTGTCCTTGCCCCCTCCTTGGTCTTAGTTCACTCTTAGACCTCTCTCTCTCTCGCCGTACTTTTGGTTGCCAGCAGTTAAGATGGCTCGAGGAATTCGGGTTACGGTTGGGTCGTTACTTACGGCGTTACTCGTCGCAAAGTGTGGTGTCGCGTGAGTGCCCCCCTTTCTGCCTATATGCGTTTTCTGGACTATATGCTGATATTTCCTGTTTGGTTGGGCGTAAAGACAAAAGAAATTCGTTACAGATCCTGCAAGCTATGTTGTTCCCTTCATCGGGACCACTGCAGGTGGTCATGTCTTCCCAGGTATGCCTTTGGCTTCGCGGATTTTGTAGACGTACTAAGATAGGATCCAAAGGTGCAACCATTCCGCATGGTATGGTAAAGGTTGGAATGGACACCGATTCTTCACAACCTGTATGTGTTTTAATCATTTATAGCGCATATATCGACGGCTCATCCCCCACTTTTAGCAAGCAGGATACGACGCTGATCCATATTACAACGTCATTGGGTTCTCACAACTGCATGATAGCGGCACGGGTGGTGTACGTTTGATTGTTTCGTCTTCGACGCCGGGTATTGACGTATATGCAGGGATTACCCATGATGAACTTCAAAATTTTCCCTGTGTTGGAGTGCAGTTCATTCCAGCAGTGCGGGGTGACAATAGAAAGCCGCAAGATCGGACGAAAGCTATTGGCTGATGGTACGTAGTTGTTCAGAGCTTTGCGTCCGTGTAGCCCCTCTGACGCGCCACTTCGACAACGACAGGTTCTCCCGATGACTTTGCTTCACCCGGCTATTTTGCATCTAACCTCGTACGTCTCAATTGTTATGCACTGAAACCTGCTCACATCCCTTACAGACCAATGGTATTCACGTCGATTTGACATCAACGCGCAGGACTGCTTTGCATCGTTATACTTTCCCCGCTGGCACAGCACAACCCCGTATCATTGTTGATATCACCAACGACGGTGCACGAAGCGCCATCGAACCCTTCATGAAAATTGACCCCGAATCGACAACGGTCACAGGTGGAGCGATGTACGGCGCTTCGTTCGGTCCAGGTATTGGTGGTCTCCAATCTTCCGTCGCCTATTTCTGACCACCTGGGGACAGGACACTACAAGGCATATACTTGTGTCACGTTTAAGGGAGATGGCTTCAATCTTGGAAAGCCCACTGAATATGGTGCTTGGCTTAACAACAACCCAATCATAAAGTCGACGGAGCTGAGCCAATTCTTCTTTGGTGAATTTAATCTCGTCCGCATAGTGAGTGTATGCTGATCATGTTTGCAGGCGGAAACGATCAAGGGGGTGCCCTGTTGACCTTCAACCCCGCACCTGGTGGCGGACCTACTTCAATCCTCGTCAGGGTTGGCGTCAGCTTGATCTCAACCGATCAAGCTTGCCAGAATGCAGCAGAGGAGATACCTACTTTCGACTTTGAGAAAGTCCACACTGCAAGTCGGGCTCAGTGGAACGACCTATTGGGTCGTATCCAAGTTGATCCCACAGGTGTACCGGAGGAGACGGTCAAGCTGTTCTACTCTTCGGTGCGTCGAGCACTTTTCTCCGTGCTTTATCCTCTAAATGTCGGTGTTGCGTCTAGCTCTACCGGACACACATTTCCCCGGCCGACTGTGAGTTGCTTTTCCTCCATCAGTTCCGTGTATTTACCTTTCCTGCCTAGATACAGGAGAGAACCCGAAGTGGGAGTCTGATGAACCATACTTCGACTCGTTGTATTGCAACGTAAAGGACTTTCTTTTCAACGCTATCTTCGGTTGACAGATGATTATAGTGGGATACCTACCGTACCCTTTATCCGCTCATGTCGTTACATGACGGTGCTACGTTTGCAAATATTGTCCGGGGCATGATTGACATCCAAAGACATGAAGGTGCGCCTCTTCAGTTCCAGCGTTGGCGTGTGCTAAATCCTTCGTGCCTAGGATGGCTTCCGGAGTGCCGCGGTATTACTGTTCAACATTACATTCAAGGCGGTAGCAGTATGTTCTTTTGCTGTATTCTATGTGGTTTCTGCTGATGAAACTGTGTACCAGACGGGGACCCCATCCTCGGCGAATTCTTGGTCAAGTGCGTTTTTCAACACAATTCTCTTTGGACCTGCATTTACACCCGCACTCAGATTCGCTGAACAAGCTGAGGAATTGGGGGTCGATGTTGATGACCTCTACACTGCGTTAGTTGCGGACGCAGAACACGAACCAGCCAACTGGAACTTACAAGGGCGTCAAGCTAATGCGTGGAAGCAGTACAGTATGTTTACCTCGGCTTTGCATTCCAGCCGATTTGTTCATCAATCTCGCAGATTATGTCCCCATTGACCACGTCTTCTCTGGTGGTGCCAACACCAGACAGGTTTCTCGAACTGTTGAGGTGAGTCCTTCGCGCTGGGTCGGCGACACGTTCTTATACCCTTGGGACAGTACGCTTTCAGTGATTTCGCAATATCACAAGTCGCGAAAGTTCTTGGCAAGGATTATGATGCTAAGAAGGTACAGCTCCAATGTGTCTTAAATACGTTCACGACTGTAGCTGATCTGCCTGACCGCTCTAGTATGCCAAGCGTGCTGGTAACTTCGTCAATGTATGGAATGCGAACATGAGCATACCCGGAGTCACCGCCTTCAGCGGAATGATGCAGGTGCGTGCTCCGATTCGTCCTTTGTTGCTTGTTTACGAATTTTTGTGTAGCCCCGATACATGAACGGCTCCTTCTCATTCACCGACCCGAGACACTGCAGTGTCCATGATCCTATAGGGGCCTCCTGCTACTTGGATGCTACCAACTACGACGGGTTTTACGAGGGTACGTTTTGAGCGTTGAACGCGTCTATCTTCAATCTAATTCGCGAATTTCAGGTTCCCCTATCACTGTAAGTCGCAGCATTACTACAGGATTAATTGATCCTCAACTTGTACTCGATTTTCTTCCGCTAGTACTCCCAAGTATGTCCCCTTGCACCTACGCTCTCCGTGTTCTGACCAGCTTGTAGTATGCCCCACAAGACACGGCCAAGTTGATTCAGCTTCAAGGTGGCGCAGAGAAGTTTGTCGAAAGACTAGACTGGATATTTGACCAGGTAGGTGCTGGGTGCTGATGATTGTTTTTCTCCGAGTCTTACTCCGAACTTTCCAGAACTACTTTGATGCCACGAACGAACCGTCTCAACAGATTCCCTACATGTACCACTACGCGAACAAACCTGGCACGAGCACCCAGCGATCGAGGCAAATTATTGCCCAATCATTCACAATCGCGACGAATGGCCTGCCAGGCAATGATGGTATGCAATTTTTAGCCCTGTTTGAAGTCTTTTTCTTATAGCAACGATTCCGTTTTAGATTCTGGTGCAATGGGCAGCTATGCCGCATTCTATCTTCTCGGGCTGTACCCCCTTCCCGCAACTCGCCAAATCCTCTTGTCTTCCCCTTACTTCTCAACTGTTTCCTTCTATAACCCCGTCTTCAAGACCACGACAACCATTAAGACCAAGGGGTTCTCTGGTAACCCGTCTGATGGCAAGGGTGGGAACGTGTTCGTGAAGGTACGAATCAGAGTTTAACATTTTAGGCTGGACACTGACGCAATGCTTTAGAGCGTCACTGTTGATGGCAAGCCCTACAAATCCAACTGTTACCTTGAATGGGATATCTTTGAGAAGGGATCGACAGTTGAGTTGACGTTGACAGATAACATTAACACGACTTGTGGTACAGGTCCTGGGGCTCTCCCTCCGTCTTTGTCCACCGGCGGTTACAACTAAAATTATTTATGGCTATGTATATGAGTTTCTTTATGTCCTCGCTCTCGTTTTTTAGCATTGTCTGCGGTACTACGGTTGTACAATAATAGCATAACGTTATTGGGTTTCACTTGCCTTTTGTGTGAAAGTCTGTCGGTCTGCGTAAGTATGCGTGTCAGGAGCAGTCAACAAACAGCGTGTTTATACTTGGCCAAACACGAGGTGGCCGTTCTCAGGCTCCCACAGCCGTCTTGTATATGTGAAGGTGGCTTGTCCTCGCTCTCCTCTCATTCTTGATACCGTCACTGCTGGAATCAACATACCTAGTAAGTTCAGCATTATTTCTATTGGAACTATCGTAATGCGCCCATTCAGACGGTTACTAAAATGGTTGGGAAAGTCTTGGAGAACTTTGGACGACCAACACATATCCTACGTCCTGTGGACCTGGATCATATCTACAGAGAAAAGCAGGTCGATTTACCCATCGTTCTGCATGTTACATTGGCGCCCACAGGAATTGCACGAGACAATCATTGGACGATTGCATGGCAAGTGGGTATGGCTGATACATACAAAGTCCATCGGAGGGTCCAGATCGTCCGGGAGATCCTGGCGTCACATTTGACGAATTGGGGAGCGATGACGAAAGCTAGTACAGCTGATACTCAAGCTAATTCTTTTGAGATTTCGTTGGGTGTTATGGGGTATGAACAGAGGAGGAGGTTGGAGGAGATTGGGAATGGGATGGAGGTTTATGAACCGGATGGAGAGTGGAATTGTCAGAATTGGGTTGTAATGGTTTTGAGGAAGGCGGAGGAGGAGGGGTTGATTGAGAAGAAGGTATGGGTGAAGGCTATTATGGAGGCGGAGGGGTTGGGGAAGAAGTCGGGGACGTCGGTGTTGTCGTCGTAATGTTTGTGCTATTGCTGCGAGTCTTTGACGTATAGACTTTCGCTTTGGACTGGCAATGGATTGCAAAGACAATTATTGGGTGAAAAATTCTGTATGTTGTACAAGTACGTAGCCATACTTCTTCCCATGCCGTGCTGAAGGACGAAAGATAGTGAATTAGAGGAATTGATGATAACAATGTCTATCTTCGCTGGCTTCAGAGCATCGTGTCCGTGGCCACAAGGTCAACGTTTTACTCGAAGCGTCCAACACTCCAACCACACCCCAAAACAGGATCGTCATCGAAGATTTCTTCGGGGATGAATCCAAATTCGGGATGAACATTCCTCGTTCCTGGGTTCCATTTATTCAGGAGAACGCTAATCAAAGTGAACCACAGCTGTGGGATTACGCGTTCCTTTACCTAGCTTTAACGTTGACCTCCACTCTTTTTTTTCTGCTCTTGACCAACTCTTGCCAACTCTCCTTAACTTGCTCAACGCAATGACTTTCGTCCCCATGGATAATAATTATATCGACCACCAACCTCTGCCCAACACGCAGGCTGAGAAGGAACATTATGAGGAGATTGTCGGCGTAGTGTACGCAGATGACCGGTTGGTGACTATTACAACGCAGGGGATCACAATCCGTGGTACGCACCTCGTATCCTTCATTTTTGGCGTTTTGCGCAAGTTTGACGCGCCTTGTCGATTCTGTGACATAGATGAATCTCTGGGAAAGCATTTTGCTCCTCCTTCGTATCGAATTGATTATGGTTCCCTCCAAGAGCTGGTATGTCATGTCCAACCTTTTATATGTGACTTGATGGGTGATCTTGGCTCTCGTACATGTGTACGTAGGCAAATGCCGCTCACGTCGTTGAAAGCTACCAGCGGAAGATTCAAGACCTTGAAGAACGTCTCGCCGAGAAGGAGGCATAAGTTGCCCGCCGGGACGCGAGGATCGAGTATTTGACGAATCGACACTACGCTGCGTTGAATCAGATGGCCGTAGATTGCGACTCCTGTGAGATATTGCAGAATGAAGTGATCGTCCGCTGTGCCAAGGAAAAGGCTCTTCGAGAAGAGCTGGCAACCCTCGAAACGCGGACAGCGGCCCAAGCGGAATTAATACACATTTGGAGGGAGGAATGTCGTCTTGGGGATAA
>ML208453.1:0-40386 GCA_004369065.1 Pluteus cervinus
TACCAGGACTGAAACCGGCGTGCCACTTGACGGAGAAAACGGGCGGTATCTTGGTCCACCATTGCGACGTAGCCGCAAAGATCAAATAATATATCGTCGGGAAGACATTGCATTTATCCTTCCAATTGTAAAATTCTCTTGGTTGGTTGTTGAAGATCCCGAACGAAAGATCGGGGGTGTAGGTCTGTGGGGGTCTAGAGTTCACTTATCTAAACGTGCAGAGTATCGGCTGCTATCCGAGGATTTATAAGGATACTATACCCAATGATTGTGTACTGTAAAAATGTTGGTAAAATGCGGATGAAGGAGCAGAGCAAGCGTGAGGAGGGTGACATAATCAGGTACGACCCCAACTTCCCACCCGCCTTTTCTTGTCCTCCAGCACACAAGGCCGACTAGGAACCTCGGGGTTCAACGTTCAGGCCCAGCTTGAAGCTTCATGACGCTCTTCGAAGCCCGTTGTTGATCCATGATTAAACAGCACCCCACCCTCCACGGCCAAGAGGTATCACTCTAAAGAACGACTCGGACAATCGAACATTTAATTTTTACAGCTGCTAAAAAACGGAAGACAGTAGACCAATAATTGTGGGACGTATTCCGCCTGCCTTACGCACATATATTTGTCAAATTGGGTGAAGAAACGAACAATATGCGTTTACGGACCTACGGTCAGTCTAACCATCCTCTTCTACCTTTATTTTCCAACAAAAAAAGCACTTCAAGGAACTCCAAAAGCATCTATTGATACGAACTCTCGCGTATGATGTACGTCTATGCATATACGTGCATTGCAGGAAAACCCTATAGCTGGCGCTGCCTCACGCCAGAGTCGATATTGCCATATTGGGACTTACACATGATGGGAACTTTCGCGGAGGTGCGTCCAAATTCGTATCTTCCTTCCATCTAGATGAACAGCTCATAAATGGCCTCCCATCCCAGCAAAGACCCCGTTGAGAGGGATATATACGATGGCTATATGCAATCACACAGTATCAGCGATGTCTCGAAGACCGAACGTGGTTACGATCGCGCAGGTATAGAGAACCAAACTATCCTTGATATTCTGACATTTTGATTCTCTAACAAGTTGATATGGGGATTGGGGTCCCGGAGAGTGGACCGCTCGTATTCATCAGCAAATTCTTTGATCAGAATCGAGAGACGATCGAGGCTACTGCAACGGGACTCGCATCGCTAACATCTGAAGGAAGATCGATCGAAAGCGCCGTTAGCAGTTTCTCCGAGACTGCAAAGGTGGTGATAAAAGGTCTAGATGCATTAGCTCAGGTTCATCCTGCGATTGGAGGTACGTTTATTGCTCTTCAAATCACGCAAATAAACTGATCCCAGGCCTAAGTTGCTGTCATTGCGTTCAAGCTCGTCGTTACCTTTGATATGACCCGCCGAGAGAACAACAAGAAAGTCCTCGCGTTGAAGATCGAAATGCAGGACATGATGATTGTCTTATTCGAGTGAAGTGCAGTCTTGAACGGATGTATGCACCATTCTGATCAATTAACTAGGCTTCGACACATTAGAGATCCGATGGACGAAGGCCCTGATGGGTCGCCATTAAGAACTCGAATGCAGACGTTAATGGAGAAAATCGCGCACGACATCAGAGATGCGGGCTCAGCCTGCGATGCATATATGAAGAAGAGCTTTCTTGGTTCGTTTATTCATCTACTTCTACAAACCTAGCTTTAACGTCACAGTCACCAGCCAGAACTCTCAAGTCGAAGATCTACGAAAGCAGGCTTGCAGAATTTGGCGTCACATTCGAAAGTAACAAGACGGAATTGCAACGAGCGTTATCCCTGCATGTCACTCAAGGAGTTGATACTGCAAACGAGAAGCTTAATGCGCAAAGCCTGAAACTCGACTCGGTGGAGAGTAAGATCGACCTAATTTTACAGATCTTCCGAAAGTTGGACACTCCGCGCGAAAAGGAGGTTCAAAAGTTCCTTGACGACAGTGGTGGGCCCAAGACGTGCATAGAGGACGACGACCTACTCACCCGATTGGTGGAGATCAGTGGAGAAAGATTCTCGGCTATCAATGGGCCTGCAATGGAGGACAAAACCATTGGGCGCGCACGCGAAGTTCTGTTGAAAGAACTGCAAGAGGACGTCAATAAGATGTTCGAGACAAATTTTGTCGGCTTCCAGAGAAAGTTAGCGATGCAGTCGTATCAGCTAGCCGCTATTCAGGCATCTAACGAGCATATCGTCGAGATGCTGAACTCTGGATCACACGAGAAGATATTGGACCACGTAGGTTCATAGCTTGAAGTGCCTTTACCTTGCTCTGACATGTTTTCTAGGATCTACAAGCGATTTGGAGGGAGATGGTACGGGTTCCTTTTTAGTATCTGTTTAATATTCAAAACCGTTTGTAGGGCTGGAGGGGTAGCGTCAAGGCTCGCCACTTTGTGCTTGCACTCCACGACTACTATAGTGACCGATCAGCTTTTTCAAGCCACGAGTCGAACGTATTCCCAGATACCCTTGTTATTGACGATAGCTGGGCGCTTGCATACGTTGATATTGCCCACGTCCAGCCCATAATGGAGACCGTAGATGATGATGGGACTGGATTTGTGAGTATCAAAGAGGTAAATACGTTTGTAACCTCTCGCCCACTGGATTGGACGTATGTGATTTCTTCATTGATGCGGATACCCCCCTGACGAATGTTGATTAGTCTGTTGCAACGCTTGGCGTACTGGGCAGCTGGTGAGTCACAATCACGAAGCAAACTGCCTTCATCATTACCCCTGTAATTAGGTTGGCATATCAGTGTCTCTTCCTACAAGAGGAAGATATATTTGCAGGTTCAAAAGATGTTTGAACTTAGGACCCACTTGGCCCTTGGAAATCGCCGTCTTATTGAGGAGTATCTTGGCAGCCTTCCTTTGCTTTGCCTCGAAAACATCCTCCGCTCGACCAGGTCAATCGGAGCAGTTCAACATCACCCGGAACTAGCCAAATTAATCGACAGGTTCGATCGAGAAGAAGAGGAACGACTTGTGGCAAATTTAACCGCAGTGGGCTTTGAAGTTGATAGCGCAGAGACCGTCGCTCTAGTGACTGGTCCTGGGAGATTTGAACGCGTCTGTCTTCTTTATCTTTCAGGAATTACAATGACTCATGATGATCCTAGTTCCTCTTTCCCTTGGTCCACGTTCTCTTGAAGCGGGATCTCCGTATTTTTACGTTAGCTCGCAAGCATATACTCCATGCAGAAGAACTAGGAAAGAGTTTGCGTTCTCTTCTCTCAATCTTCCAGGTTGTGGATGAACGGGTCGAAAGGATTGCAGGTACGCAAAATTTTGTGTCAAGCAATCGTGGGCCCTAACTTTGATCTACATAGGTGGTTTCAAACAAGTTCATGCCGATGTAAATATGAGACTTGGGTCTTTCGCCTTTGGAATGGTCCGTTTACCAGCGAGGTTGATCCGCGTCCTGGTACTGACGTCTTGATGTTATAGTTCCAAATATACTATGACAAGTGGTATCGCCTGGACCAGAGGCCGGCTGTCAGAGTAGAAAATTCTTACCTTGAGTGGTTGGACGACTCTTCTGGCGGTGAAGATGTAGAAATGCAAGATCCGGATTCAATTCCCATCACAGAGCTCAAACTTCCGCTGGTTGACTTAACTGTCCTAGCAAGTGGCTTTCTGGATCCTCCATACACTGCGGAAATCCCGGATGACCCAACACCATTGGGTCACTGGGTAGGCCACTTTCGGATTATCAGCCCAGATGGAATGACGTCGTTTGATCGAATGGAATTGCGGATCGATTGTCTATCCGACGGAGACATCACCGGCGTAGTTCAATCCTGGAAGGGTTCACTCACATTCACAGGTACAATGGATGTGGATAACGATATCAAGCTCTGGTTCTACGAAAGTGGTTATTACATGCGGATGTGCGAGGTTAAATTCGATCCCGAACATCAGAGGCTCACGGGTCACTGGGCGATTGACCCACCTGCGGACATTGAATCTCAAGTCGTCATCTTTCGGCGAACGCCCACTCACCTCGATAGATTCTACTACGACCATGGCGCCTTCCAGAAAAGTCCGGCTCGTGCCCGCTGGGCATTTGCTCGTGATGCCATCCTCCACGAGGTCGGACGAAAATCCTGGTCGTGGACTTATCTCAAATCTCGTATCAGGGAATTAAAACGTACCCTGGCCTTATCCACTCGGAGCAGAATAATGTCACAAAATATAGCACCAACCACCCGGCTATCTCAAGAGGAAATCGACGAGCTTGCTCTCGTGCGATCGACAGCCGACGTTCAGATTACCAGAATGTGCGATGTCTTGGCTCAGTTCCATGTCGACCGACTCATGGTGAAGCACCTGTGAGTAAATTTCGATCCATTTGTTTCCCTTTCGTGACAATCCTTCCAGGGGCTGTTGGTGCGATTCTTGCGGTCGCGTATTGTACGAAATGAGGATGATATGCCTCGTTTGTGTTGATAAGGGGTTCACGAACACCACGGACATATGCAGGGAGTGTATGATGTTGTCCTGCAGTCGGGGCCAGTTGAAGCACGATCCCTCTCATAGCATGATCAAGTTCGAGTATGTGGTGCACAACTTTAAGGAAGTTTGGCCTTCCCACACGAACGCAGCACACGCGAAGATAGCACTGAAAGCTGCAGAAGAGGCCGTGACTAGTAGAGGGAAGGACGAGGGAGGGCTACCTTCCGACTCAGGACCATCGAACTCAACCTCTTCGATACTTTGTGTCTATTGTTTAAAACCCGTTTCGGTCCCTTGCTGGGTTTGTCGGGTATGCGGTAAGAGTTGGATCCTGAGATCGGTTTGTAGCTAAAATCAACTTTTTTTAGTGCCCCATATCTTCATTTGCACAACCTGCGAAGAAGCGAGGATTCCACCTACTGAAGATGATGGCCACAGACTTGATCATGCCCTAATTCGAATCAGCACCACCAAACCAGACCCGCAGACAGACGCCGACGAACCTAGTCTCGAGGCAAGATTAGCCGCCTTTGAAACGAAGGTGGAGGATCGAACAATCCAGCTGGAAACGCGCGTTGCTCAATTGGAAACGAAAGTTCAAGAACGGTTGACGCAACTAGAAACGAAGATTCAAGAGCGGCTGGGCGTCCTTGAGCATTTGTTGAGCCAGATAGTTGCACAAACATCTCCTTCATCGTAAATATTCCCTCTACGCGGTTATCAGGGTTGTGGTCGAATCGAGCAGGAGGTTCAAATCTGTTCTGTATGATGTCAATAAGAAGTATCGCATAAGAACGGTCACTCGAATTCACCTTCCAGAGCTGACAGTGACAACGTTGAGGTCGCCCACCCGCTGGCCAATACGTGGAAGGATTCTCATATTGACCAAGCAAACAACGCAAGAATTGCTTTGTCGACAATCTCACGGTTGACTTTGACCCTCACCAGACTTGGACATGGGTATTGTAACTTCAAAGTAAGCACACCAACGGCTGTACCCAGGAGGTTTGAATAATATCATACCGACCACGCTCTGTGGCAAATGAAGACCTGAATCTGCGACGTAAGTTCCATAAGTCCCTCTTTTCTTGACGCAAAAGTTTCCAAATTCGCATTTTTTTTGGCAGGTTGCCGCTGCAACGTCAAGCAGACGATATGATTTCGTCGATTATAAGTGACACCGAATTCTAGATTACAGGGGTAGGTTCAAGTCTCGTACATGTTCAAAGGACCCAGTCTCAAAACTCTTATTTGCCAGTAAACCAACCGCTAGCGCCATTGCTCCATCACGCTCATTTGCACCTTGCTTCGACGCGTCTCCTGTCTCTGGCGGCTCTCCAGGGAGTGGTCCAAAAAGTACGTTCAGCATTCGCTTATCTCCCCCTCCATGACCGCTATGGTCAAATTGAACCGGAATTCGAACAGGCTTCTCCCACAACTTTTGAAGTGTGACACGGACATCCCCTGCGTGAGGAAGCGAAGCCGTTCCATGGATCAAGCCGTCCATGCCGTCTTCTTCTGTACGGAGACGGTACTCAGATTCGACAACCTCCAACTCCAAGCGCCCATGGGACCCGTTGAAGTTCACTCGATATCCTTCCCAGGGAGAATATGCAGTCTATAAAAATGTGAGAAGCAGTAACGGTTCAAAGAATAGAATATTACCAGGTGGTACGTGAGTGTTGCTCCCGTGTTATACTTTACCATAACGCTCATATCATCCTCGATTCCGATACCAGGCGCGAAAACCTACAGACAGACATCGTTAACGAGGTTGTGGACTTGGTCCCAATCTCAACGTACGTTCTGGTCTCTATGATACCCATCTTCGTGCTCTGCGTCCACATAGAGCCGCTTTAGAGTCGGATCCGATTCCAAGTCGATTGAAAACGGGTCTTGTTTGGCTTCCGCACTCCCCCGGGCCCGCACATAGTCTTTGGCCCAGCCATGTGCTTTGCCAGCTTCGCTGCCGTAAAAAGCCAACTTGCCAAACCCCGCCACGGTTTCTGGTTCGGCGTCAATCCACCAATTGACGAGGTCGAAGTGGTGTCCGGCTTTATGCACCATCAAGCCACCGGAGTTGTACTTCTGACGATGCCATCGACGGAAGTAATCAGCACCGTGGACGGTATCCAGGAGCCACTCAAAGTGGACCGATAACACTGAGACCTTGTTAGAATCTAGATTCAATGAATTATGGTTAGGATCCAGCCCACCTTTTCCAATATTCCCTTCTGCGATTGTTCGCTTGATGAGCTCGTGAACGGGATTATATCTTGGTAGGACGTCTCGTTTTACGATATGAAACGATTGATCATTTCCACTCACCGATAGTTGAATGTGACAGTGAAATGCCTTCCAGTTCTCTGAACCGTCTCAAGGATTCGACGGCACTTATCAATATGTGTCGTCATCGGCTTTTCTGTCAGTACTTTGACTACGGTCATAATCGTCAGGGAGAGGACTAATGTAAAATTTTCAGGACGCACCTCCAGCTTCCAATGCTGGAACGATGTATAAATCGTGCAACGAGTCCATACAGGTCACCATCACGATTTCCACCCTCTCGTTGACCAACATCTCTTTAAACGCATCTGGTTGGTACACTGGGACTTGCGCCGCACCGAGAGATACCAGCAACTCGTTATAATATGCGGCCCTCACCGAATTGGGCTCGCAAATGGCAACCACGGAGCTCGAAGGGCGAGCAACAATACCCCGTACGAACATTGCTGCCCGACTGCCTGTCCCGACGACAGCAACTCGACCACCTAGGGTTTGAGACATTGCGGTAAGAGTCGAAGGTATCTCCGCCACTATGATCACGACGTCGAACACCTTTAACCCCTCTCCGAAGCACTTCCTGGGTGAACTTTCATCTCTGCGGACCGTCGAACGGTCCGGTACCAATCATAGTTATGATAAACCAACTGGAGCTGTCAAGAAGCGTGCCGACATTGGATCACCTGGACTACTGTCATGACTTTCTATATTTGCAAAGTGCGCCATCTCCGAAGCGTGCTTTTAGTGTGGGTGTACAAGTAAGTAGAATAGTGGGATAGGTCGAACATTGAAATCATCTCCTTGCTGACTTACAACCCCACAACCATGTCACCTCAGTCTGGCATAACCTCGCATGTCAAATCAAGCGAATCTAACAGCGGAAACTTGATCCCACCGCCGACTAGTTCATCCAAGAAGCTTCATTCAGGGGATGATGCCTTAGCAATCCTTGAATCCAGCCCATATTCGCAACGGGAGATCACCCCCGAGCAGGATCGTACCGTCTTACGGAAAATCGATATCTGGGTGATGCCTGTTGTACTTCTAGTATATTTCCTCCAACAGCTGGACAAGTAAGTGGCCTCTTGGAGTGTAATTGATAAACCCAATCGAACCCGTATAGGTCCTCTCTTTCGTACACATCAGTCTTTGGTATTGTCCAGGAGGCTGGTGCGTAACGATCCCGTCAGTTCTAGTGCCCATATTTACCTCTTGAAGGCTTGGTCGGGTCCCAATACAGTTGGCTATCGAGTATAGTTTACGTTGCACAACTCATCTGGCAACCTGTTTCTTCCTATCTCCTTGTTCGACTCCCTATTGCCAAATATCGTAAGTGATTTCGCTCGTTTCTTCCTCCCAGAACTAATGAAGTTTGTAAAGTTTTCTTCCACGTCCTTATGTGGGGAGTCGTTGTGGCCGCAATGTCAGCCGCCACAGGATTCAAAGGCCTCCTTGCTGCGAGGTTCTTCCTTGGAATATTTGAAGCTACCGTCGGTAGGTTGTGAACTCGCCTTTATATCAGCCTACGTATTTGACAATTATATAGCCCCTGCGTTTATAACTATAACACAGATGGTAAGAAGTTCCTCTGAGCTCCACTCCCCTTCATATCCATGGTTGTAGTGGTGGAGGCGTCGCGAGCAAACTATGCGCCTTTCCATGTGGATGGCAATGAACGGAGGTACTGGCGTTGTAAGTCTCTGCTTTAGCTCTGTCCTATGTATTTAGATCGACATGTTACGTGGTAGGTCGGATCATTACTCTCTTGGGGCCTCGGCCATATACATGGATCGCTCAAGCCATACCAGGTACGCTCCAACCTACTGTTCTAGGCCTATGTCTGACGCCACCCACAGACTATCTTTCTGTTCATTGGGTTACTAACGATAGTCTGCTCCCCTGTTGTATTGTGCGTGCGCCTTTAGAGGCTCTCTCTACGATTCTCACGCCGACTAGGCTGGTGCTGCCAGATTCGCCATCCAAAGCGAAGTTTTTGAGCCAAGAAGAGAAAATAATCGCGATAGAACGCCTTCGTGCCAACAATCAGGTATGTTGCTTGAGATACTGGAATACACAACGTTAACTAGTCTACACAGGGGACAGAAAGTAAAGTCTGGAAGTGGGAGCAAGTCAATGAGCTACTGCTCGACCCGAAGACCTACCTTTGGTTTTTGCTCCTGTTCGTTTGCGCGTAAGTAGCAGCTGCTCTGTGCCTGCCATCAGGACGTCGACTCATCCCATATCCCTCTTAGTGTGCCCAGCGGTGGAATCGGAGCCTTTGGTCCCCTTATCATTCGTTCGTTGTTTGGACTGTTCTATGGTTGCAGCTCACGATCCCGATTGCTTAGAGGGCTTCGGTTTCAATCAGTTCAATACAATCTTATTCAACATCCCATTCAACGCTTTCCAGATTATAGTCACGATCGCCGCAGCGTACCTCTCAACTAAACTAAAGTTGAAATGGCCAGTAATCTTCGCATTGACTTTGCCCCCGATCGCAGGTGCAGCTGCACTCCTCAAGCTCGGGCGTGGGCCGGAGATTCGCAATGAATTACTGGTTTGTTACTACGTGGTCAGTCCTTCCCCACACAAATTCGAAGCTTAATGACGTATTTCCACCATAGCTTTCGTTCTTCACAGCACTTCGTAAGTCTTGTAAAATTTTCCCCTTAGTTGACGTTTACTTACCCAGGCTAGAACCCATGCTGTATACGTGGAGTGCGCAAAATACAGCTGGTCATACCAAGAAGCTTTGCACCACAGGAGTGGTGTTCGTCGCACAATGTGCTGGGAATGTAAACCCGACGCCATGATCGTTTGACAGCATCAACTCACCCAGAAAATAGATTGTTGGACCACTTCTTTACAGAACCCAAGACAAACCCTACTATCTCCGCGGTTTAGTTGCTGAGTATGTGTCCGATATCCCCAATATCTCCATTGCTAATTTTTCTAATGTGCTGTAGCCTCATATGTTGGATTGCCCTTGCAGTCCTGACCCTGTACGTTGAACCAACAGACCCTATATATGTGATCACCACTGAACGAAGCCCTGGATGTCAGCATGACCGCTGCATTCTTACAGTTCCGCAACAAACAGCACGAAGATGCGCGACGTCGGTTGGGAAAAGTTGCAGTCATCGTAGACACATCACTGGAAGAATATGCCGTCCAGGCCGAGATGACAAAGACCGGACAACTTGTGTCAAATGACCAGGCCTTCGACGACTTGACAGACGGCCAAAACGAAGATTTCATTTTTGCATTATGACAGTTTTGTAAGATACGGAGGGATCGTTGTATCCCTATGTGAATACTTGGCTACGTATAAATTCTGGGGTGCTGTCTCCGAATCCCAAAAGTTTTAGTATTCAACATAAGGTTCAACTTTCAATCTTCCAATGGACATCAGAATTGGGAGTTTGATCATTATCGCACTCGCGCTGGCATTTCGACATGATGCCATCCGGATCTTGGTGAAAGTCAACCCTTGACAAGGTCAGATGTTCAAAACAAAGTTGCGCTAACCTGATCCTCACCCTTACTCTGGAGAAAAATTGTGGGGGGTCGCAACCGAGGTTTCAGGGGCATAATTATGTGTGGACGTGGGGCCAATACTAAATGAAGCGTTTTGGAGGGGGATCTAGATATCTGCAAGTTGGTGACGCATTGCAATTGGGCACGACCAGTTCACCCCATGGGGGAGGCATGTAGATAGGGCTAAAAATCGTGGTCACTCGGACCGATTACCACAATGTCTTTGGATCACGGCAGAGGGAAGAAGGCCGTTGGACGAGAGTGTCAATTAACGGAATCGTGGCCACGATGCTGCTATACGGTCCGAGAATCTTGGTCGTCTGATGCGTAGGGTCGTACGACCCACTCTGTAAAAAAAAAACGCTAAGTGCGAAAAGAAGTCCTCGCGACAAATGCACAGCGTACCAGGTGGAAGTCCAACATATTGTGTTCTGAAGAACTATTGATCCTGAATTCATTATCAGTTTAACACACAACTCAAGTCAGGTGAGTTTGTCCTGTGTCTATATTCAGCTCCGAGGAAACCACTCACCAACGCTGAGCGTGATCCTCGGTGGAGGAAGCCTGGTTTGTAGAGGCCCAGGTGATAGTTGAACCCCTTTAGGGCCATTTCGCCTTGGGACGCCCTACCTTGGTTATCATCAAGATACCTTGACGGTGATTCAAGGCTGATTCAAATTATCCAGCGGCATATCACGGATTTAGCTTCGCCTTGTTTGTCTTTGGCCCCGACAAAACCTACGGTACTGAATCAACCGGCGGAGAGGAGTGATTTGGCTCACTTTATATTCGGTGGTTTTAACGTTGTACTGTATGAGCGGCATGCCCAAATCAGTCCTCGTCAGCGCTGAGATCGGCATCAGACCGCACGAGTACGTAAATGTCGTGGAGGCTTTGCTGGGATTGATTTGGCTTCTGGAGCGCGGGAACCGGGTTGGGAAAACGGGTACGAGCGCCAGTGCTGGGCTCTGACGTGCTTATCTGAGAGCGCTGAGTAACATCACAACAGCGCCCATTTAACAACGAAGAGATTGACTTACTCGGGGAGTCCGCCATCAGAACTTTACCAACATCCTCCCAATGGAAACCTCGAGCAGCTGCCTGGCCGCCGAGGCCGTAAAGGTTGCGTCGAATGCACTGCCTCACCAGCCGACTTCACTTTCGTGAGAGTAAAGCTGACAGCCTGGATATCTGGTATGGGCTGGAATTTACCAGTTGTGAGAACAGGTCAGACGAGAGACTGATCAGGGTGAAAGTCCTCAGCTGATAGGATGCGGGAGCGCTCAACCTAAGCTGGCTTTAACGGGATCAGTTACGATCATGATCGATTCGAAAGTTACCACCTATTCCAATCTTCACACCTCTTACTTCAAGGGGGCCTCACCTGCTATCCCTGCAAGAAAAGACACACCTCAAGTTTGTGACGTATATAGACCTGTGAATATGTAATTGACCCACCCGCAGTAAATTGAGAGCGAAAGACGTGATCGGTTTCTAGCCAGATTACGGGACTAAACTTTCTGATCTAATCCCTACAATAGGACCTAGGTATCTCGAGTTCCAGAAAACAGTCATATCAGCCAAGGATACGATAGAAACGGGAAACCTACCAGATTTTGTCCCAGCGTTGGTTTACGCGAGGCAATCGATAAAGTCAAACTGCCTTGCAAGGCAAAAACATGATACAACTCAGATTCCGTCAACCTATCACTGTCAAACTCTACAAGATCACACTCAGTTGACCGGTCACCTCCGAATCGGGACCAATATCAACCCGTTCAGGATGGGATGGCTAAGAAAAGACGTACGCGGAAACCCATCAGATTGGTGGCTAGAATTGGGGACTTGGTCGTAAATTCAACCTCAGCGAAATTGGGGGAGCCATGAGCCCGGTAGAAATACTAACCCTGGTCGAATCTAGTCAAAATCATCTAGAAATCGACGAGGACAATTACCTCCAGTGGAGTGGCCATCCAGAATCCTTGGACGATTCCGTGGTCAGATGTTCTGGCGCAAGGGTTACTGATATGCAAGCCGAAACAAAAGTAGCGAGATGAATTGGAATTTGTATCACTTGTTCAGGTGTTCCTGTGTAAGATCATCACGTCCTACGCCGCAGTCCTTTCAATGAGCGGTCCAATCAGAGAGGTAAACCTTGCAGAAGGGTCGCACCTAGCAGCGAAAGTATCCGTATCTCCGATTCTTACAGCAAAGGGAGGGTAGGGGGGGATCGACGCGGAAGCCAATTAGTAAAGAGGTTATTGCGACATTGACACGGAGATTTGCGGGACCGTAGGACCTAAGGGGGAATGTGGGAGGTGGACGGAGAATTGGGTGAATTGAGATGCTCTATTCGAGGTTATGATGTCGGACGTTCAGCCATCTAAGAAACTTTACCCTACATGAACTGGCCACGAGACTGTGTATGGGTAGTTCGGGCTGTTGGACGTCATAAAAGATTTCACGACTCGTCCAAAACAACGAAGAGTGACGCAATGGCTCCATGTTCCTTCAGGTCAGCACCAGTGACATGATCCTCCTGAATGACAAGTCAATCAATAAGAAGGTTGAGCGGTGATAATCAGGGCGCTCAGTCTCCAGAACAAATACCGAATAGGAGATGCGGCAGCATGGTCCAACGGAAGATACCGTTACGGTAACGTTTGAATTCAGATCTTCAAAGAGTCGGATGAACGTGTATAAGGAAACGATCTGGGACCAGGTGGCACCAAGGTTTCTATGTTACAAAAACCTATGAAATACTAACAGACGAAATCTTGTCACATATCGACGTAGATATATCTGAGGATTGACTTATCGATTTGACCACAGGCCGACGTCTTTCCTCAATAACCTCCTCGGCCCTCGACCACCAATCTCCTTGCCGATTACGCTTCTTCCCTCCTACAAGCCATTCATCTTCCCAATCCAATACATGAAGATATACGATCCGATCATCGTCGATCTGAAGAGGAGGAGGCTCCGATAACGACGAAAGGAGCAAAACCTCCACCTTGCTGCAGTTGGTAAGGGAACCAGCCACGACTTCATAGTAATACGGAACGTTCCAATTCAAATGGGTTAGATTTGGTAGATCGGAAAGCTCCACAACTTCCTCCCATTTATCCACCGCACAGACCAGTTCGAGGTGGGTGAGATGTTGAAAGGATGTTAGTTTCCATGGCCTGGTCGAATCTGTGTTGGAAGATGGAAACCATCTGGGAGCGGCAAGTGAAAGTCGTCGTATTGGGAGTGTTTGAAGGATATCTATAAGTTGATCTGGATATTCGGTAGTCCAAATCGCAACATTGTACACTCTTTTAGACTTTGTGATGAATGAGAGTGTCGGCTCATCTGCGATTGGTACTCCAGCCATGATCAGGAGATGCTGGACGTGTTCAGCATACTGAACCTCGTGCGTAGGAAATGCCTCGAGTTGAACAGGAGTTTGGAATGTAACTACACCGTAGAGAATCGGTGTAATCCTGAACAAGATGTCGAATTTTTGTGTGAGTCTACAAGGGTGGACACCTTTCTCTCGAACTCACCAATCCCGAACTCGCTTCGCAACACGCATCAAAACGGTTGCGGTCTGATCACCCATGGAGGCTGCATAGGCAAATATCTCGGCTTCAAGTTCTGGAGGAAGACGAGGTTCATCGACGGGTTTGGCCATCGTCACGAAAAAAAGAGGTGGTTTGGCCGGCAACATCGGCTGGCCGTGGAAGAATTCCCATGGCCAGGAACATAGGCGCCGGCGCGAAATTTCGAACAGGGGCTCTGGCGTAACGTTACGCGCATTGTCCGGTCACTGCGTCTACATACAATCAAGCATCTGATATCATGTTGGATGGTCTGAATGGAAGCTCAGGTCCAGCACTTCTCCAGATCCGTCTATTCGCTGCAGGAAAACCAACTCACCCCAAACTTTTGGCGGCACGCAAAGGTTGCACCAAAAGCAATGGAAAACCGGCAGCCTACTTGATAACCGAAAAGCCTTTGAAATTAAATCAGCACCCGGCAAAAAGGCTTTTGACGAAGATCTAATATCGACCTGCACGCGGTGCACCCTCAAAGTACGAGTTCTATTGTCTCTCCAACGCCCTAGACTCACCGTCAACTCACCCTCGGCCGTCGTTGCCCAAAGTCCACCCTCTGATCACACCGCAAGACCCCGCATGATATACCCACCGGAACCGTAGGAACCTTGTGATGACCTCTGCATTCTGGGGTGCAAATTTTGGTTCGGTGAGATTATGGGCCTACCATAGAGGTTAGGATTTGGATTTGGAATGTAGGAAGGTACTGTATTAGGTGGGTCACGAGTGGTTGTTCTAGTCATGTGTAGGGTGAAGACAAATCATTGAACGATTGAAGCCGATGAAAGTCTAAGGCCTTACTACTAGCAGGATCCGGGGAACCCTTGAAGCTGCGTATCGGCCTTTCGAACTACGGGACCGACCGACCATCGTGCTGCATGGTCTATCTGTGTCAAGGGTGCGATTCGAATTCATAATTTGCGTTCGAGGAATCGAGGTGTTGTCTGCTATCAAATTACTGGGTTTCCGTGGAGCAGTTGGACCTATAGGATCAAGACGGAGGTGGTCGTGTGCTAGTTAAGGATAAGGACGACCTATGACATGGGGTTCACTTAACATTAAGACTGAATCGGCTCCAGGAAATCCCTGTAATCACCATTCAGCCGACTGTACATCGACGTTCGACCTAAACCCCAAACTGCGGGATGGTCCTTCCTTCCTATTGGAATTGATATGGGCAATCCTGATGCTCCCTTCTCGACATCCCCGTCGAGGCTGTGTTCGAGTTAATATCCATAAATTGCGTTCGAGGCATTGTCTGCTGTCCAGGTCAAACTCGGCGAGGACTGTGTCCCAGGACGCATTGACAGCACAGCATGCGCAAAGTAATTGATGCGAAACAATCACCATTGTTATAAATGAAGTGGCGGTGGTAACTTACAGTAAAGGGCATAATATCACGGTCACCGGCCGGGACTTACCTTGAATCCAAGTGGCCCTAGGCCTGCACACTGTGCCCTGCGGCGTGTATGACTGTATGCGGCAGGCCGGTCGCTGGACCGGAGTTGTCCAGATATGGACGTGGACGTGGATCGATGAACCACGAGGCTAGCTTCGCGAATCAGAACGCGTGGATTTTGTGAGTCATCTGCTTTTGTACCTCGAGGCTCAAGGTCAAGGTCAAGGTCGAATGCTCAAGCGCTCAGGGGAGTTATTTACCGCAAAAAGGCAAGACCAAAGGCGAGCAGAAGGTGCGAGAGGCAAAACTAATAACTTCTTTGGGTGGCGTGATGACCCCGTCGCTTGAAGTAACGCCTGAAGAACTTGACAAGAAAAGCAGCAACATACATACGTATAACAGTGGCACTAATGACGAGGACAGGAAAAACCATCGTCAGTAAGCGCGTCAGCGACTTATTTCAAAAAAAGAAAAGTCGTCTTCGGGCCCGAGCTCCATGCACCATGCCTCGAGGTAGGATTGGCGAAATAGACCCTGATGATTTGGACTGTACATAGACAAATGAGGGAGATTCCTCGACATAGGGCCAGTAAGTACCGATCGATCAATGAGCACCAGTTTACTGTAGCTTGACGGTGACTTGCCCCAAGGAACACCGACATGTTGACCGAGGGTGACTCCACCAGCGTCTTGAAGAACGCTCGGAGAGGTTCTGATCAGAATAAACCTTCACACTCCACCGCTGAGGTGATGGGATACTGACGGTCAATCCGCACCTTGCGGTATGGATAGACCACAGCAAAATCATATCAATCCGGCCGGTGAGTACAGGATACCCACTTTCAAATTCGACGTGTGTGAACATGTACGCAACGTGTACTGGATCAGGTTGGATACCATCGATATCGATCCCTCCGCATCGGAGTGCGATGAATACGGGGTTGAGGTTTGTGCTCATCTGGCAGGTCAGGTCAGGTCATAATCGGATGTACATACTGTGCATGTGTTCTGTTTAAGAACTTTAAGCTGTAAAACACTTTCCGAAATGGGGGGAGTGAGCGTAATTATCGGGACATCATAGCAAATGGACTTATCAACTGCCGCTGCAGGCATGACTGGCAAACTTCTACAGTACTGTGTACGTGCTGGGTGTCAGTGCGTGACCGGACAGTACAACGTGCCATTGCCAAACGAAATTTCATCAAGGTTTGGGACAACGAGGCGTCGCGTTGATCGATTGATTCTTTCTGTATCGCGTGGCGTACGGTACTTTGGAGTTCGATCCGGTGGGTGGGTGGCAAGATCGATAAAATGGTAACATGCAGCAGATTTTTTGGGTCGAGAACATTCTTAGGCACTCCTTAGGCCTGAATAGAAAGCAGGAGTCGGAAAGAAGGAGCATGATTCGATACTGTAATATTTCCAACTGCGTCACGTTGCGAAGCTGGCCATGGAAAATCAGTTTTAAAAAATGGAGGACTCTTGAGTGAATTTATTTGCTCCGTCCGTATGCGCACCTCCCCGTTCGTCATTTCGTTCCGCCCGCAAGCCGACTATCTGGTAGAGGGCACTCCAGTCTTTGCCGTTCCTCACCGGGTCCATGTTCACGAAGTCGATTGACTTTCACCGATCTGATATTTTTCGTTAAATTCCGAATTACCGGGGGAACCGAGCGTGAACGTGGGGATCAACCTTGTTATGTTGGTGTCGTGTCTGGCGACAAGAGGAGGATGAAACACGTTGGTATCGATACATGACTTACGAAGTGTTACAAGTGGAGGCTCGAGTGGAAAGTTCCTGTTGCCTTGAGCAACGAACCAGCAGCTGCGGTGGTTCGATTAGAGAGCCTATATCGTGGGCTGATCCGCGGTACCGGTATCGGTTGCGTGTGTGTGCGAAATGCGAAATAACCTGCAGGCTATTAGAGGTACCCTCATGTATGATTTGTGGTGAGTATATGAGCACACGAGAGAGAATACGAGGGAATTGAATCGAACGGGACCCCACACATGTCACCAGGAGTTTGGCGGGGTGTTTTAGTGTGAACGAGGAATTGGCTACCTTCCAGGGGTAGTAGTTAGGGATTACATCTTTCAGTGACGACAAGACGAGGTGATGATTTCAAATAACGGATCAGAGCTGTCATCGACTCGAGCTCGAAGAGGAGCCCAACGCGAGAACTGGCAGGCACTCCGAGGGGTTGATAAGACCATTATCTGAGCACAGCCTACGACGAAATATCGGCAAGAAAGAACGCCAGTGTGAGATTCGAGAAGCAGGGAGAGCCGCACATCGAGGATGATATGATGGAACCCATGGGCCACCGAACGTCACCGTTTTCGTCATTGTCATGGGATTTTATTCATAGTTCTGCCAAGTGGGTGTATAGCTCCAGTAATCCACTCACCGGAATCATTTGACTACAAAGCCATATGTACGTCGGTAACTCAACGCATGTCGGTGACCACAAGGCAAATGGGACTGCATCAGCCGCAAAATTGGTGTCGAGGGAAGGGTGAAAAATGGGTCGTGTTCGGTCAATGAGAAAAAGACCGCACGTTTTGTTTTACTAATTTCTTGTTATGGAGATGCCGCCTTCGGGTGTAACGGAAGTGCGGGAATGCGCGGCATTGGGGCCAGAAAAGGCAAAACAGGGCACGGAGGGCTGGACGGATCAACGGTCGGAGCAGGATTTGCGGGGAGTTGGGCCAAAGTCCTGGGTCAGATTTGTTGGGGTTCAATAAATGTGGTGATGAATTGTCACACCACAAACATTATTTTGATTGAATTCGGAAATGTGCGTCGACTTGGAGTTTCCTGATTGGGCCATCACGTCGTTACGTCCGTGCATCGTTTGTTTTGTCATGTTTTCTGTGCATTTTTTTCCGTTGAGGGGCAGGGCGCTGATTCACCGAAATATAATGGAGGGATGGGGCGCAAAACGAGCTCATGCGCACCCTTGGAAACCCCTGCCTCAAACTTTTCCTCCTCGTCTTTTCGACCTGAACACCCACCAGCTTTGCACGGTCGCCGTTGCCCGCGACGTTGACGGAGAGTAGACGGTCATCCGGAGCGCCTTCGATTCAGGTGAGCGTGATTTCACATAGCACGTTTATAGAGCGTTCGGGGACTAATCAAAACGTCCACGACATGGCATGACCCATCACCGCATTTCTGGCGTATCCAGAGTGTAGGCACCTCGTGTACCCAACGTGTGCAAAAGGCTGGAACCCAGTGCTTCAACCTCTGACTCGCGAATTTGGAAGGATTGGTTCTAGGGCCCTTCGCGCTGGGAAAGTTCGCCCAAAGGGAACACTGCGGATTGCAACTCGAGATCCTAGCCGGTGGGTTCGTTGCTTTCGTTAATCTTCCATGTTTTCCCATCGTACTTATTCCTCATTTGACAAACAGACGGCAGAAACTCGACCGTCATCGGGCTATCGACATCTTGGGAATTTCCTGTCGAGGACAGGCACACACACGCGTCCACTTTACCAAGTTCCCTGAGCCCCGATCTGGGCTCTTGCTGGCCTGCCTGACATGACTATGCCTAATCATTTTAATACCCCACCCTTATATCCAGGCAGGTTTCTTCTTTCCTCTCGTCGAAAATAACCTTGCTCACTACTCTGCCCTCTTTCCCCACTTCCGTCGCTCCAACCTTCTTAACCTTTCTACCTCGAACGACAATCCAACCGTGATCGCGCATTACATATATAGCGGCCAACGACACTGGCACGAGGCATCAACAAAAACATTCGCCTCAGCAGCCCGCTCGCCATCTTCATCAGTCCGCGTCGCACGCACGTCAACATCGTTCTACCCATAATAGCCCTCGCCACAGTCGACCGGGTACACCTCTTTGCCCAGGTACACCTGTTCGAATCCATTCACCGCTCGTCCCATTGTCCGCCCTTCACCTCACACCAATCCCAGTCCAACCTACTCTTACTTTGGACATAGACTCAGAAGCACCTATCATGTCTTCTGGACTTCAGATCCATCATCCTCAGCCTTTGACGAGCGCTCCAGGCTCCCCACAGATTCGCCCTTCTTCGCGTTCTGAAAGACTATTGCGGACGACCCTTTTACGCGACGAGGTTGAAAGGAAACCTTTAAACGATGACCCACCAAGTTCCGCAAGCAAAACCCATCGTCGAAGACATTCACATGCCCCAGTACCCACTTCACCTCCCCCCACCGGCCGCCCTCACTCCCACTCCCACTCCCAATCTCAAATCCCCTCCCCTTTCCAAGCCGCCGCTATCCTAGAACACTACCAGGCCACGCACCCTCATTCTCCGACCCCTCCTCGCAGTTACCAAAACGCACAAAGTTCACATTCAGACTTTGATTCAGATGACAACGAAGACGGGGATGGAAGTATGACGGCGGCTCAATATACGCTGGGTAGTTTCCTCTTTCGAAGTGCAATTACCTCGCCTACGTTGGCATCCCCGCCTTCGAAGAAGAAGAAATTATCATCGTCATCTAGCTCGGTGGTCGGAAGACAGCGGTCTTCGATGCCAGCCGTGCCATTTACGCCATTCGCCGTTGGAGGTGCACCTACTCCTGCTCCGAGTGGACCGGTGAACGCATACGGGAAGGAAGCCGAGGGTGGTTTATTTGGCGTTTCCGTTGCTGGTTATGGTTCTACTGCGGGGAAGGGGAAACTTGAATCCTCTGGGGGTGATTCGGGGGAGTTTTGTTTATATCATCCCAACGGCCATGGACACCACGCCACGCATATAGGGAGAAGTTTGGCTCAATCAAGAAGTATATCACCTTCACCCGCACCGGATGGCCTTAATTCTGGCGTTCGACGGCATAAATCCCTCAAGACACCTGGAGAGCAGGAGAGGTTGACTCGTGGACGTGCTGGTTCTGCGATAGAAGTGATTGGCGGTGGCGGCGGGGAGCCCTTGGGGATGACACCGCATGAACTTGTCTTACGAGCTCGCTTGGAGAGAGTATTGAATACCGGGAAAGGGATCGAAGAACGGGAGATGAAGAAGGAGGAGCGAAATAGGAGGAGTTTGGAGCGGGGTCGAAGAGAACGCACTTCAAGCAACGAAGTTCAAGACGAACAAGGCGGTTGGCCTTGGAGGGATAAGGTGAGCGTTTCGTCTCTTTTTCTTTCTTCGCTCGTTCGCCGTTCTGCGCCTTGTTTCCTCAAACCCTTGTGTCGGGTTGACTCGAAGCGCGACCCTCGTTGCCTTGTCATTAGCAATGACTTTGTCTCTCACTTTTACCCCCCTGTTTCTCCTTTTCACGTTCAACGCGGGCGCTTGGACCATTTTATTGTGCCTTATAGAAGTTCGTCTGACATGCATGCTAATCGAAACGACCCCGCTTTGTTTTTTCTTATCCAGAATAACAATAATAACAAAGACAACATCAGCACCCCAAATACGCCTCCGGACTCGTCTTATAACCGCTCAAGTGTGCATTCCTCAAGTTCCTCACATCATTCTTCTCGCCACGCGCAAAACAACACCAACCACCCACCAGTCCCTCCCCTGCCACAGCAGCGGTCACAGCCACATTCGCCCGGGCCGCAACGCAGTAAAACCGATCCCATCTCCCACCAGTCCCATTCATATTCTGTGCCTGTAACACCAAGGCATACAGCTACTTTCCCTCCTCTTCATCTTTCCACCATTACCACTACCACTCCCAATATCCCATCGAGTACAGTACAACAAGTACCTTCGACGACGATGTCTCTCCTCTTTTCATCGAAGATGGTTGAAACCCCTGTTGACGAACATGCTACCGGCGCCGATCAAATCATGTTGACTCCTCCACCGACGCCGCCAACCATCACACGTGGGACCCTCCCCTCACTGTTACCTTACTCTCCCGCCGCGGCTGCTGCTGCTGCCGCTGCCGCCTCACTTGACTCACAACGACGAGGGAGCAAATCATCTTCGTCGTGTAGTTCAAGTGAGAATGGGGTTTCGGGACCTACGCATCGGAAGAGGCTTTCGGGGAGCAGTATACCCTCTTCATCAGCAGCGATAGGGGGAGGACCTTCTCAATCTCAGCGACGTGGGCACCATCATAGGAATTCGACAAGTACGGCGACGATGACATATAGTAGTGACGTTACTGGGAGCCAAACCCTTGGACGACGTAGAGCTTCGACTGCGACATCGAGGACACGTTCTGTACATTCACATCATCAGACTTCTTCTCCCGTTCCTCCTCTTCCTCCTTTTACGCCGAGTACCGCCGCCGTTGCCACCCACGGTCAAAGTCAAGCGATGAGAGCGAGCAGTCATACGAGATCACCGTCGTATTCCCCACAAACCGATGCTTCTCGAGGACGAGATAGGGAGATGCCGCCTCCGTTGGATTTGGATTATACTTCGGGGATGACAAGACCGGCTTTTAATACGCGAAAGGCATCTGCGCAGTGTCGTGCGATGGAAGGATATGTTTCGTTTGCGAGTATTGAAGGGTTGGGTGAACCACCTGAGGGTTTGAATTCGCCGATTGTTGCGGACGGTGATGACGATGATGAGGAGGGTAGAGGGAGGAAAGGGAATGGGTTGATGTGGAGGTTGGGTGTGAGTTCGTTGGGTTGGAGGAAGTTGCTGGGAGGTTCGACGGGTGGTGCAGAGGAGGGTTCTAATCCCGCTGTTGCTGCTTAGTCTCTTCCTCCTCGTCCTCGCCGTCGTCGACTGTCGTCATCATCATCGTTATTGGTGTGTAACTTGCATTGCATCGAATTGGTTTGTATTGGATACTATTTCATCGCTTTCTTGGGCTTTTTATTTTTTGGATTATATATAATGGGTTCTCGTCATCCTCATCACTTTCTTATATGCTGGTTTTATGCGTCATCGTCGTCATGCTTTTCTATTACATTCACTTACAACGCTTTTTTATCTTCTTATCCTTCTTCTTCACCCACCTTGTACTTCACCAAACCTTTCTACACGTCCTCCCCAGTGTTGTTTTTTTATAACAACCATCTTACACTTACACTTTTTTTTTGGCGAGCTTTTTGACGCGAGCGGTATTTTGACGTACACAAAGGAAATTAATGGTATAATGTGTTTCATTTTTTGAATGTCCCTACGATAGTAGTTTAATGACAAAATATAACTGATTAGAAGTTAACACTAGGCGAAGGGACGAATGGAAACCCTTCGGATGCCTTCACCCCTCCAAACCTTCAACACTTCAACGTTTCAACATCAGGACTTCGCCGCCTTCCCTAACTTGTCTCATTGCAAATCTGGATAGGGAAAAGCCGGGAGGTTGAGGATGAAAACGACTCAACGGGCTTGTGATTTCGTAGTACGGGAACCTACCATAGTAGTACCATCGTACCAAGTAGCTGGACGTCGACAGCGTGAGTCACCTGGATTGCGGACCAAGGTAGGCTAACCGGGTGACTCTAGACCTATGTACTACTGTAACCTGTACAAATGCACCTCTCCCACAGTAACCTTCCCTCGGATTTTCCCTCGTGTGCACATGCAAGCACTGCAACAGGTTACAAGGGTTCAACTGCTGCGACAACTATGACCACCGTGATGGCCACTATCCCAATATCAGAACAAAAGGCCCAATTGCAAGCTTTACTGGATCCGCGGCCTAGTAGGACTGCAGGTACAGAGATAGTGCACGACACGAGAAGTCCTGGGCCCGAAGATCGTATGCATATGTGCTCCTGTACTGTGCCCCAAAAACGAGCGTTTCGAAGATCATGTCTTCGCAACAATCAATGAGTTTGAATTTGAACATATGTAAGCACCGTACAGTACATGGACAGTACTCCGGTTACAGTTACAGTACACTGGCATGGCAGCTACGGTACGTACACAGCCTCGTTTCGAACTTCCACTGAGATTTAAAAATAACGATGAGTGTCAATGGTGCACTTGAGCGTTATCGGATTTATCTGGAGACGTGCTGTCAGAATTTAATATGTTTTACTTGATCTAGTGGAAGGGAGTTACGGGGAGCCGCCTGCCTCTGGGGTTACTATGGGATTATGGGCGGACCTGAGGATAAGGAATTCGTGGCCTATATGATAGTTCTGATTTCTTCCTGCGGCAGTATGGCTGCATGATGCATGACGTCGACGGCGGCCTCCCGGTATAGGAAATAGGGTGTGGTAAATGAAGCTGACATATCTATCATGGTTCTCTGCGTTTCCTCTGAAGGCCGAGAGTGACTTGAACGTGCGTAAGCCTGCGTGCGTCGGTATCACTACGATTAGTTAGCTTGCTTGGTTAGCCTCCTTCAAAGTTCGAACATTCACCTCATGCTCGTAATGATCGATTGGTAAGTCCAATAATGAAATGTAAGCTTGCTTGACCCGGATTATCACCATTACAGGACTCAGCCGTTCTTACACGCATCATTTGAGTAGATCGATGGGGTTTTGGAAACATGACGCGTGAAGGGTTAGGGTGCATTATGCGTGTAGAATGTTTGATTAGCTCGTACACTTGAAAGTGTATCGGACACGGTATCGGTAGCCCAACTGCTGCGTGATCTTCATGAGGCTTGGACGGCAGGTTTCGAGGCAGCGATTCGAATCAATCCGTGATGGTCGCTGTAAACGGACATGAGTGCATGAGCTCGAGGTTGATACGAATCGGAACTTGTGACGGGGTTCGAATCCCGGACAGTGCAATTTCTTTTTCTCTCGATAACTTAGTCGATGGCGTACCATGGCAAGTTTCATCCCTTTCATTTACGCCATGACGGAATATCCGAATCGAGGCCTCTGCTTCAAGTTCACATTGTAGAAAAGGACATCCGTCGTGATCACTTACGTTGCGGGGGATTCAATTGAACCATGCTCTTGAGTTCGTAAGTCGTTGTCGTTCTAGCCCAGTTCATACAATCTCTATACTATGCCCGATCAAGAGGTAATGGAGAAGGGACGTCGAGGACTTAGGATCTACGCCCTGATCCAATACGGTATATTGTACGTTTGCCTTGCAATCAGACGGTCTCTATCGAAAATTGAGAGTCCTGCGGAGGTGGGGTGGTGCCGGGTCGGGGTTGCTGCGCTCTCACCTTGCATCATCGAATCGTCGATAGGGTCCCCCAGCGGTCTTGCTGTTCTTGCTGTACTGTAAGTCGGGGTCCATTCGGTCCGTGTCCGAGGGTGATAGTGGCACGATGACAATTGTATGTTGAATGTTGCCATTCACTAGATCAGAATGGGTGGCGCTCGTTACATTATGTTCGGCGAGTGGAGGGGGTCATCTGAACATGAAAGGGTCAAAGGTTGAATGCGGGCTGATAGTTTGGGGATTGTACGTAACATTTCACCTCAAAAATGAAGAGGTTGAACTTCATGATCGCGATAATTCCTTCCTTCTGGGGAAATATGAACGGAATCAACCTGCGTATATTCGATTCTATGCTTCAATTTTGACCTGAAACGTGCTGGTCGGTACCATAAGACTATCATTCAGTTTCTTCGATGTACTGATGTGGTAATATCGTCGGAAATGTCGTCCATTTCCCTGCAAGATGGAGGTCAAAGCGGGATTAGATTTGACATGCACCACTGGCGGTTGTTTGAATCTATAGAACCAATGGAAAATAAATTCTAGGGTGGTACCTAGCCGTCTATTGTATTTCCAAAAGATTTGAAATGCGGAATTTTCGGAAACCGTCGGCTTTAACGGAATTCAACGGATAAACCAAGGTCTGGAGGAGTTCAAGCCCTCGGTGACGGGGATGAAACGCTTCAACCTGTTGTATATGTTCGGCCTCTTTGATGGAATTGAGAACAAAAAACGATCGAAAGGTGGTACTGACAATCTAGTCCACGATATGAAATTCGGTTGAGTGGGCTAATAAATTCTTGCGAGGAATTCGATGTGGGGACCTTGACGTTGTATCGTAAAAGCTAGGTATGGATAGAACGTGGATCAGTTTATCAAGCCAATGGATAGGCATCGCTACCCTACGTACTAGCAGCATCATACGTACTTGAAGAGGTCATCGCTGTGGTAGTGGAAACGGCAACTTACTTCGATAAAGCAGCAGACTACTAGAAGAAAGGTGAATCTGTCATGGTCATATGAGACGGAGGACAAGGATGGCTTGAATTGGCCCATACTGTGGCTTGATCATGATTGACACATCTGCTCGTGGAGTTCGGCCATCCCATCGAATTTTTTATCGAATGTGTCGTGCACTTTTGCGGTCTTGGAGTGCCTGCCTTGGACATACTTCCTCCGACTGATGATGTACAAAATTTCTCTGGCCGACGATTCGGCCGATATATTGCGAGGGGTGACGCGTGCAAAAAAGAGTGGATATGCGGTTGTCGACAGGGTCCAACTTCCTATCTCGAGAGTGCGCCGATTCTGCGAATGAATTGCAATACAGTAGTACGAGAGGGCCAACTTACCTATGACGTATAAGTTCCGAAGAAGATGCGATCAGTGTGGGTTGATATCCTGACTGCGAGGCGTAGGATTGCCATAGATGGGCTGATCAGAAGGGATTGAAGCTGAGATACACGAGGACGAGATTTAGAGGCTGATAAACCGCAAGTTCAGATTCTCCAGGACGATAAGCACGAGTATTGGCAGGTGCCCAACACAATAAAGAGGCGTTCACCTTGAGGCTGCAACGCCGCCAACCTCATGCCTGATACAAACCGCGAGCATAAGAGAAACAGGGTCTGAACCAACGCTTCAGAACTTCAGATGTGGACATGCATTGATAATCAACGATGAGCGTAATCAGGCAAGATTTCCGCTTTAAACGCGGTCGTGTGCCACTTTTCCACTTTGTTATCTCGCCAGTTTTCTCAGCAAATCACATTACCGAGGATGGGCAAGGAACCTTCGCTAGCTTGTGTGCTAGGCCTTGGGAGAAGAAGCCTGTAGAACGGCTACATAGTGGTGAGAAGTTGAGGAATGCTGGGGTGATTGACGAGGCTGGTGTTGGCATAAAGTTCCCACCATGCATCCGCACCCACTGTAACCCAGTGAACGATGCACACGTCATGTTCGACCAAGCGCATGTTCCTCCTTCTACCTGGGCTACCGGATCGCTCAAGGATGCCAGATCATAAGCTTCGGTACCATATGCACTCTTGGACTTCTAATCTTATCCTTATAAATCCTCCAAGACAATTTGAAGACCTAAATCTCGTCACAAAGTTATTTCGAGCACCCCATCCCGCCGGGATATTTCTCACCAACGAGGCCTTGAGTTATCTCCCGAAGTTCTTCTAAATTAATTAGCTCTCACAGCTGAACGTAACCTAGTGTTTAGGAGGTTATGACCATGTTAGTCGGTTGCTGCGGATATGTCTTCTGGTCCGACGCAATGGGATTTGGTAGCAGCACACCGACCTCGCCAAGAATGGTACATACTGGTTCACGCTCGTGGTCACATCCAAACGGTCGGATCTTCAACGCCTCTGTCCTCTTCCGCCGAATATTGACTGCTTATTGATTCAAGACTTCCAGGCTTGCTCGAGCTGGCTAAATGGGTGACTTCGCCAGAAGATAGGCGGTAGCGGTATTTGTCGTCGGATTAAATGCTCCATCATCGAGCAATACGAATGAGAGATCCACCATGTAAGTGTTAGAATCCCTCAATCCCCACAGATTCTCACCGCTTTACCTCCTTCAGCCTCTAGCTTCTCTTCTCTGTCTCAATCACGTTACACTTTTCAGTGTGCATTGATACGGCGGACTTGGGGTGAGATGATCTGTGGTACACCCTAGCCGTTTCTTCGTCCTTACCTTGCGCTATTGCGAAATTTCCTGGCGTTCGCAGGGCATGAATCATAAGAAAACGGCGAACCTCTTGTTGCCAATGCAACCATGAACGAAACGATTCGCACTCTTGGTGAAGTTTGAAACCTTCAACTGGAGATCAGTTGATACAGCCTGAACCTCGGGATGGGAATCAATCACAAGGTTCCAACCAGTCAACCAGAAAGGGAATCTGAGCTCACCGGCCATCTGAATCCCAGCAATGTGCGAAGCCCGAATCCGAATGAGTCGGTATCTTTCCCCTCGAAATTACTCAACGTGGTAGTTGTGACCACGAGACCATGGGTACACATTTCCGCCGGGGTACGGTTTCATTAGATCCCAGTCAGAGGGCGAAAGTAAGAGGAATACAGTACCGGGAACGATGCGGTCCTATGCACTGCCTCACCATGTAAATGTACCGCGAGGATTGATTTAGAGTTGCC
Source organism: Pluteus cervinus (assembly GCA_004369065.1). Taxonomy (NCBI): domain Eukaryota; kingdom Fungi; phylum Basidiomycota; class Agaricomycetes; order Agaricales; family Pluteaceae; genus Pluteus; species Pluteus cervinus. The sequence goes on from ML208453.1 coordinate 27,528, forward strand.
TGAGGGATAGTCCGTTCCGTACAGGGGCATCTGTTCCTCCTTTTGGTCGCCGCCGGCCGAGTTCAAGGTATGTAGACCATATCGAGGAGATTGATGGCGTTGCGGGGGCTTTGAGCCACACATTCGTTTAGTTTTTGGGGTGGTTTAGATGTTGGTCATTATCCGGGATATTGAGGTCGATCTAGCATAGATTAGAGGACAAAACGTAAGTAGTTCTATTGGAGCCTTAGGCCGCCCTCAGGTTAATTATGTGTACGGTCGAAAGCTGGGGCATCATACGTACGCCGGCCTGGTACCTCGGTCAGAACAGGTTCATGGAATGGATAAAGTTTGCACACTCGATCTCCCCCAGGCTTGCTCTCTGCAACCGGTTCCTTGCTTGCAAGGCTCGGTGAATAGAGATTCAAATGCGTTAGTGTGACATCAGCAATCTGACCGGGGCTATGTAGGCCTATATAGCCACACTAGCACAATAGCTAGGTCCCGAATACCTAGACGTATATAGTTTGCCCAGGTCTAGTTTAGTCTACATAGTCCTGACTAGGAGTGGCCTAGGAATAGCCTAGGATGAGCTATTTGCTCTCTTAAACTGGACTACATAGATCTATATAGTCTGCTCTAATCTTACTATAGCGGTAACTAGTGCTTTTGTGTTTCAATCTTAGACATAAAAGCTCATGTTGAGATGAGTGACAGTCATGACTAGGCCAATCAAGAGCAACCTAGAGGTATTTCAATTGAAGTTTAGACATTATCAGTTCATCTTAGTCCAACACAACAATGTTATAGGTCAACATTAGTTTGATATTAGGATATAAAGTGTGGACTAGATATGTAAAGAGGATACTAGATATGTAAAGAGGATACTAGATGAAGCAAAGTCTAGACCAGATGTAGGATGGAGACAACAGGAGATGATGACGAGACGGCGACGAGATGATAATGAAATGACGATGAGGTGACAGCAAGACAACAACGAGACGACGACAGGATAGTAGCGAGACAACGATGAGATGATAGCGAGATGCGATTACAGAGGACTTGGTCAAATAAATAAATAAGAACTTACACTGAATGCGGAACGCTCAGGAACAACGAGGTCGCGTCAAGGTTCTAGGGCGGCCGAGTTTGTCTGTATCGTAATTTCGAGGCAGAGGTCCTGAGGAAACAGAGAGGAGTGAGGTGGATGAAAATAGAAAGGAAAAAAATACTTACATCGCAACGACCGGGGAGTGGCGTCATGTAGGACGACAACGATGATGAGCACGGTCAGCGTGATGTGAACCACAGCAGACGGTAAGGCAGAGGTCATCGTCGTGAACCGCCGTGGATGTTGTAACTGACGGTGGCTAAAGTGGGACAGAAAATAAGTACAGAAAAAAAAAGATGCAAGGGCACCAACCTCGGACGTGGTTGCCTCGGACGTGGCTGTAGTGTGCTGGAAAAAGAACATGAGTGCTTCGATGGGAAGATAAAAAGGTTGTGAACTTGTAGCACAATGCCACAAAAGTGACAAGTTGTGGTTGAGGAAGGTGGTGGAGGGAAGGAAGATTGAGCGTAGTGTTGACGCCATGGTACGACGGTTGTGGTGTCGGTGCGTGGAGGGGCAGGTCGTTTTCGTTGACATTAGCGAACTGCGGGTGGTAGATAGGCGTCAATCTGAGCGGTGAAAAAGAAAACTTACCCGGCCGGGAGGCCACTTCAACGAAGTTCGAAAGTCGGCAGTACCATCCCATGATATTCGATGACGGAGGAAGGAGGGAGAAGAAGAGGTGGTGGGGTGGTGGAGAGAGACGAGAAAAGTTTTGACGGGCAAGGTTTCGAACCATCATGTGATCGGGAAACTTCCCGATCACATTCCGAACTTCGACTCGGCCCAGAGACTATGCCCGGGAAACGAAGTTACTATTCCGCATGGGTGAATTAATATCAAGTAGGGTAGTAGTTGTATTATTTATTATGTGGTGTTCTCAAAAGAATCCCGAGACCTACAAGTAGCGTCGACCAGTCTCGATGAAGTTAGAAGTCATAACGTCAAAATACAGTAAGACAACGAAGTTCACACCCAGAATCAGAATGAGAATGAAACGGAACTCGGCAAACGGAAATCGAAGAATGAACGGCCGTGGTACAGTATCTTAATTATTTGTCTCGCCATTCAGTGTCATTGCCATACATACAGTAACATGCCCATCGGAGCACCTGACGGATGGATGCCATTCACCAAACCTCGCAACTTGAAGCGAGTTCTCTGCGAATTTTTGTTTACACCGGAATGTTAAGCATACCTAGCGCATGCAGTGGATTTCCATCAGGTCAGTACTATCTGCTGGGCACAATTGCTTGATCCCACCGGTATATGTACCCAATACCTGCGAATGTCTTTTTGTCCCCTCCCTTGCTTGCAGCTGCTCGCCGCCTCACCCCGTCACTGATTCCACGCCCTTCCCACCCTGTTCCCACCCTGCATGCGCAGTCCCGCGTCACCCGAAGCCCCCTCGTTTCCTTCCGTTCCTTCGCACAGTTCCCATACGGCGAGTCCGACTCTTGCTCCTGCTCACGACTCCCATCAACTTCAACCCACTTTGGAAAGACTCGTACTGCCCAACGGCAACGGAATCTAGCGGTATGGGTGGACTTGGTGCATGACGGGTTTGCCGGAACATTCGTACGTCTTTTTTCTTTTTGCCCTTCGTTTTTGCCTGTGTTCGTTCTCATCCTTTTCTTGCTTCCTCAGGTTCCTTTCTAGTTGAACCTCACCTGGCCACCTGTGTTTGAATCACATCACCGGCGCCCCCTGGCCCACCTGCCTTCAACAACGAAGCGCCCCTGGTGTACGACTCGACGTACTCAACGGCCGCCAACCCACGCCGAGGTGGCGACGACCGGTGGCGCTCGCCTCACCTTAATGGAACCATCCCCCTCTCACGACGGCGTTGCGTTCGACGCGTTGTTTAGTATCCCTGCTCGTATGCCCGTTTTTTTTTGGTATGTTGATTTCATTTCACTTTGTTCTCGCATTCCTCTTTTCTCATTCTTTTACTGTGATGACTGACTTGGAGGACCCTATAGGACCTTTGTCACAGATCATTGCCACCACATTGACGATGCTCTCCTCAACCTTGACGCCGACGAGGATGGCAGCGACGACATGGCAGCCTCACGTGGACTTACGATCAATATGACATTTCGTCTTTCACCCACTGTTCCTTCCGTATCGCAGGCCGTGAGGAACGTCCTTCTCCAGACCATCACCCCATCGTTAATTCCCGGTACGGCACTCACCCCAACTGGACGCCCTGCTTGAACCGTCGCGTTCGCCACCCCGGCCGTTGAGTCATCGACAACGACGACCATCTGTAATCCCGATCCTAAACCCTACCCACGTCATCTTGTCCACCATGTCCCGTCATCCCTCGAATTTGACTACAACATCCCTATTATGTATGACTATGTAATGCCTACCAAGTCCACTGCTAGAGCACATTCACTTGTTTCACTATCTAAACTAGCTGTATTGTAGATCCTAATAGTTCATATATATAACCCAAGGACTAGGAATGAACTAGTGAACATTCCAGGACTACAGTGAGGTACTTGTGCTAGGTCTGATTGCTGATGTATCTGAGCTAGGATTAGTCTAAGCCAAGGCTAGTATAGACTTGGACAGATATAATCTGGTGGATAGAATAATTCTTAAGTTAGCTAATCTTGGGCTGGAATGGTCTAGGTGTATTGTATATAGTCATTGTGTAGTGTAGTGTTGATACTAAATAAGGTGGACAAAGCATAACTATATTCTCCTAGACATTATCAAGCCTCTTACTAGCTTCAGTAAGTTTCAGTCTAGAGCTATATCCAGTTGTATGTACTTCAAACTAGCTCTCTCCTAGCTCAATTTACATGACATCTGGTAAGTTTGAGAATATTTGATTTTGAAGGTGATGAAAAGTAAGTATTAGTATACCTGAAGTGAATTCAATGTAGGTCAACTCAAGGTCAACTGGACTAAATCAAGACTACAGGATTTATTCTAACTCAAAGTTGGCTAGAATATAACTAGACATGGGCTTGACATGGTCTAGGAGTCTAGTTGTGGCTAGTATTTCTTACAGGTCTAGGATTGAGAGCTAGGGATGGACTAGTTAAAATCTCAAGTCTATGGACAGCTATTATGGCTATGGTAGACTATTGGTCTAGAGCTCCCTGTCATGATTGCTGATGGATATGGCGAATAGATAAGAATCCGCTGTCTATTTTGGAACGGCCTTCAGAATGGGGGCCGATGACCATGCTTTCACCACTTGTAAGGGATTTCACCGTTCATCCGAATCAAAGGATAGCAGTTGTAGCTTCTGTATGAGGTAGAGCGGGTTTTGAGAAGGGTTCAAAGACAGGAGAAGATCAAGAAGAACCTACGACGTCAATCCAACAGTCACCTGCAAACCGTGACCCTGAAAAACAAACGTTGAAATCACTGAATTTGGGCACATGAGACGGGACATTTTAGCAAGAAAAAGACTCCGGTACCTCAGGGCTCACCGCTCGGGTGTATACGATAGAGAGCCGCACATACCAAACTTCTGGGAAATGGAGAGTTCTGGATACAGTTGATCCAAAAGTTATATCGAGTAAGCCAAGCTCCATGAAGAGAGGTGAAATTTACGACATATCATCGAATATGCAATGATGCAAAATAACGCCACTCCTGGTCTGGTTTTTGTGTCAACATGTGGGAGAAGGCGAAAGGTTTGGGGGTGCGGGACTTGTATTGGAGACGAGCAAGTAGCGACCATTTTCTCGAAGGGCAATCTGTTCAAATTGCGGCTTGCACACCCCACATTTTCGCCGACAACGCATGGCCGAGGCTTTTCGATTCTTCGAACGGGAAGTGTCCAGAAGTTGGGATCAATAAAGCGGACGGTCTATCACCCTTGTGATCGGTGCATTGTTTGGAAACAAATGTTCTGGGTTGAATATCAAATCCTTCACAACTCCAGAAAATAGGAATCCCTCACCTAACAGTCCGGGAATCCATGGGCAAGAGTTGACAAACGGTGACGGACACATGACAGAACCCCAGAACGTCAGCTTGCGTTAGGTAGACTGGGAGCAAGAGGCGAATTGATTATAGTTGCACAACGAGGCAGCAGCGGCGAAAACCCCGCATAGGAAATCCCTCAAATATTGCAGCGGGAGTGTGTAATCATTCTGGCTACGAAAGTCAAGTTAAGTTAAGCTCCAAAAGGAATGGAAGTACGGCGCTCTCGTGGTAGTTCTATATTCGTCGAGGGGCTATCAGTACGAATAGACTACGCAAGATCATAACGAATGACGTACCGACCAGTACCGACGGCCTATGTTGCGGTGGAGGAAATTCTTCTGTCAATCTACACGGCTATCTACCCACAATTTCATCATTCGAAGTTGAATTTAGTATCGGTGCTTGTGTAGAACGATTAACCTTGAGAAGGTCATCAACTGAGGAGACGCAACCGATCGAATTTGCCAAGGTTTTGCGTCAAGGAAAGAGGGATTTTCGCTATGGATCCTGTGGGTTACACTTCTTTAAAAAGACTCGGAGGGGATAAAGGGGGTGGGGTAGGCTGCTTACTAGGTGCGTTGCGCGACTGTGGTACAGGGTATTCACAAGACATGGAGACATCGATATCTGAGTTGAAGTTTCTCCCTTGACGGTTCGTACAGCCGCACGATAGTCAGGGGTTCACACTATAATATGAACCCAAGGTGAGCTTTTGGGTAAAGATTGAATTTGTTGGAATTATCGATTACGACTTGCCTGCACTGCGATGCGAGCATGAACGCGACTTTGCGCCGGTGTCGCCAGTGCCAGTGCGTAATAATTTGCGTAATAACTTTCCACCAGGCAGAGTCCTTGTTATTATGAGACCTAACCTACGTTGTAGGTCCAGGTTTACTTTCGCTACGGGGCCTATCCTAAGTATCATATTAGCAGCTCCTAGTGCAGTTGGTGGTGTACTTACGAAGGGTCAAGCTGTCAAAGTGACCCGTGAGAATACCGACAGAACGATTTTTGCGTTGTTCAATATTTTGCTTGATTATTCCTGCGACGTATGGCGCGGCCTCAACGTCGTCAGCTCGCGAAGATGTATTCTAGCTGTGACCACATTAGTGCGGTACTTCCGGATCCTGTTGAAGTCATCCTGGACATAATCGAACTTACCGCTCAATTTGGCCATAAAATTGGGGACCTCTCCATATCCCGCGAAGTTCGCTCGTGGTGCGTACTGGCTTGATTTTTCGCCTCCTCAGTGGTCCTCAAAGGTTCGCGTCGCAGGATAATCGACGAAGTGGCAGTTGCTTAAGAATGTCGAAGAGGTGTGTAGGGTATGAAGAATTTTGAAGTGCAAAGTCTGTGATGTTGGGACAGTGCTCGAGGAAAAATTTGGTCTCCTCGAGCGAGAGATTGTCCGTTGATAGTGAGCGGATATATTTGCCACGTTTCGGGCAAATACAAGAGAGACTTCCACCGATTCTAGGTGGGCAACGCACAGTTGGTTCCGACTGTTGGACAACTATGACTTCATAAAGGAGAGGTTGAATCCTGGTTAATCAACGTCCCCGGTTAGGTCGTACGTTTGAGAGAGGGAGTGCGATACGAACCAGATGAACACCTTCTTAGAGAGTGCAAGGAGTTTGATTGCAGTAGATCTCGAAGCCCTTGCCGCAAGCTCTAATATCTCTCGTTGAAGTTCATTTGGTAGAATTGGGATATCCGTGCTCGTTTCGAACGAAGATGGCGTGGTTTGGAGTTCCATTATGGTTGGAACCAAGTCTGTGTGGGAATATTCTGAATCTCTCGCCGGTGCTGACTGTGTTTCGAAAGGTGACTGTTGTAACTGAGAGTAAGACTGATAAAGAATGTGGATTGCTTATAGAAAGTAGATAATAAGTGGTCGACATCAATTGAAATTACGAAGGCCGCGCATTCACCGATTGACCGTGATAGTCTATATAGCCTCCCCAACCTAATCTTTACAGGATCATTCTCTGCTGGCCTATGCTCCTAAGTGAACGTGGAATGGGGAGAGACATCGGAACGACAGCCTAGGAGCTAGAATTTGAATTCTCCGAGTGAGCTGTGCTGTGTTCTTTGATGCGGTTTGCGATGACTCCTTCAGCCACTTTCCACATGTCTCCCTTTCCCAGCTCACCGTTAAGCCAACCCACCAACGGATGAACCGAAATGGCCACAATCCGATTATCCTGCACAGGCAGATAGTCCTCCCTAACTTCGATGTCATCTTGAATTTGACCGGTTACCAAATCGAGTACGAGAAGAAGGGCTTCAAGATACCGACAGTGTTCCAAAGCACTCTTCACGGTTTCCTCGAGCCTTGAAGACCCCTCTGGATCATCTAGAGCAAGATGCGTCAACTTGGGCATTTGAGCCAGGAATTGGCAATGGCGCCACCTCGGAGGGTTGAGAAGATCGAGATGGGTTATATTGGAGAATGCGAGGCTGTCAGGATCTACAGCGGATTTACATCCGGTCAGGTTGCAACGCAGATGATGGAGCGGGATCTTCTGAATTGCTGCTAAGAGTTCCAGGGTGAGGGGCTGATCCATTGAAAGGGATGTTATCGTAGGGCAGTATGCCAACAGCGAAGATTCTGAAGGATGATGCAGCAATAGTGAACGGATGTGTCCACCATTCTCCTTGAAGATCTGGTTGAGGTTCGAATGTGGTCCCACGCACTCGGGATAATACGAAGGCTTGAGGTCGTGATCCTGTATCACCACAACTTCGTATACAATGGGTTGTATCCTGTGCCAAAGCTAGGATTCGACTCTTTAATCTGATGGGGGATCGTCCGACGCACCAGATCTTAACTTTCTTAGAAACAGCAAGCAGTCTCAAGGCCGTCTCGGGTGAGATCCTAGCTGCCAGCTGTAAAATCTCTTGTTCGAGCTCGTTTGGAAGAGTGGGTATATCTAACATCCCGTGTTTTTTTGCTCGAGGTTAACCTTGTGGTGGCAGAATGAAGCAAGATTGAAGCCGTCCGGAGAATGCCGCATGGTATGGGGATTGTGATGCCGCGCTGTTTGGCCAACTCAGTGCTACAGTTGCAAGTTGAATCATCATGCCCATTTTCCTTCCAGAATCAAGAGAGAAAATGAACTAGTGGGGGTGAGTTCTTTTGCGTAAGCTTTAATTATATTCAAGGCCTAAGGCCCTACCCCAAAGCTTCCGTTGAGGACTAGTTGCAATTCTTCGCATCACCAAACGCACTCCCCTCGTCGGGCCCATGCAAAGTTTTGAATGCTTACCATACGAGCGCATGAACCTTGGAGTCCATGAGAATTCCCGAGTTTGGTGGGCCAACTACGCGTGTATGAAATATGGGATTCAGGCAAGTAAGCGGATCAACAACATGCGAGCTCAGAAGCCCGGAGGTGAGGTTGCAAAGGAGACTTCATCGAAAGCAAATTACAAGATTAGATCTACGGATACAAACAAGTCAACGACCAACGGATCTGATGCACAACAGCCTGATACAACAACACAAAAAGCACGGACAACAAAACTAAGGAAGTTCTTTCTTCCTAACAGCGTGACTCCTTGCATAATCCCTCACAACCTGCCCATACACCGCAGGCAGTGCAGCAGTCTGAGTTGCGATCATCCTGAGCACCTCCTCAATTCTCTCGAACCGCCTCTCGCTCCTCTCCTCCATCTCCTTCAACCGTCTTTCGACTTTTGTGTCAACCTCTTCCAAAGCTCGACTGACTTTCCCTTCGATCCCAGCTAGAGCCCGCTCAACCTTCGATTCCATGGTGCTGACCCGAGACTCGATGGATCCGAGAGAGGTGGAGAGGTGTGACGACATCAGAGCTTGACTCTCCGTAAGCTTATATTCCAACGTGAGGATTCGATGCTCCAGCGAGTGCAGCCGGTCGTCTAGGGAGGTTTCACCTTCGGTGGAGGTATCTCGAATGCGAACCAGCGCATGCGAGAACAGGTGGCCCGATGCTGAGTTGGCTGGACGACGGTTATAGTCGCAGTCAAAGCAAATGTAAGTGTCTTTGTCTACACCGAAGATTTATCAGTTTATGTGCATGAAAGAAAAATTAGACCGAGAAACGTACTGCAAATGAGACAAACCCAACAAGGCGGAATTGCCCTCTTCTCGCAACACGCGCATACCGGCTGCGATTTATGGTCTTCCCCTCCCATGGTCATTGGCAATCCGGGAATCATCGGTGAACCTGCCACTCTCAACCCAATCCCTGGTAGCCCTTGAATCCCCGGTACACCAGGTACAACCAGTGGAGGAGGCATCGCGCTTTCGATAGACCTGAATGCGCCCTTTATCCTATCTGACATTCCCTTCGCGGTCTCCACGATGCGTGCAAAGTCGAAGTCGTGTAGTGTCTGCTCTGTCTTGACCATGATATGCGAAGGATCATGAGAAAACCCTCTCTTTGTTGGCGATTTGTCGATACAGATCAAACATAGGTCGATGTTATCAGAGAGGTCTTCAGACATACAAGTCACGCAAAGGAGGCGAGATTTCGTGATACGACGTCCACAAGAGTCACAGCCCCAAGCCCTATGTTCCAGACGACAAGGAGGAACGAGACGAAGAGGAAAAAGTCAGGGCTGGGTCTAATGCTGAAACTAAGAAGGCAGAATACGTACGGATGCCAAGGCAACTTCTGAATTTCAAACTCTGCGAGCGCCTGATAAAACCTAGCCTCAGACGGATCCAATTCCTGCCTCAAATACTCCAATTCCCCGCTCTCAACCAAGCTCAGTGGGGTCTGAGGCGTCAACCTCATGCTCACAATCAAACTTCTAACCGTCAACTCGACGAATCGCTTTCGTTCTTTGAACCGTGCCTCAAAGAATCTTCGACTCCATAGTTGGGATTGTGCAATATGCAATGCGGAGGAAGCGGCGAAGGACCATCGGGAACGGACCGGGTCTTCGGCGAATTGGTATTGAGTGTAACGATAGCGAACAAGGGAGGGTGGGGTTCGCCGGAGTTGGAAGAGGGTAGGTGCGTCTGGATCCGATAGGAGTTGAGAGAAGACACTGGAAGGTGGAATGAGGTTGGTGGGATTTACACGCTTACGAGTGGGCACAACCCATCTCGCAGTGATGACGTCTTTATCGGGGTCCAGAATCCCATAACAGGCTCTAGCTTTTGGTCCACTTCCGCCACTAGTAGAGCCCTTACGTTCACCACCGGGAGCGTCGTCCTCGATGATGAACCCAAACTCATAGCCACCTGCATGCGGCCACATCCGTCGTTTGATAAATCCCTTGAATTCGAAGGTATCTGCATAGTCCTCGCCTTTCCCCACCAGCGTCCGACCATCCTTCAACACTTTCATCGAAAGCCGGACCACATACGTGGAGAACGATGCTGCCGACGATTCTGATTCTACAACCGCCCCTTCGTCGTCGTCATCGTCATCACCATTTTCCTCTTCCTCGTCCTCGTTTTCTGCTTCTTCACCCTCTCCGTCTTCCCTTTCACTTTTTGACTTTGGAAGCGGCGCACTGGGCCGTTTACAGTGTCCGGTCCAGGTTCCTTGAATTGGAACCTCTTTACAGCCTTCCTTCTCGAGTCGATGGGGTTCGAACTCGTAATAGTCCGTTGTATGGAAACCGTCTTTTATCCCATACTTCAACGTGCTATGCGGGATGCTCTGCGAGACGATAGCCTGAATGGTGGATAACGGGTACTCGGACCCAGTGAGAATAGTGTCGATGGTATAAAGCAGCGGCTGGGGCTGATTTGGGGATTGGTGACCTTTTGACAAGGAAGCGGAGGCGCTGTTTCGCGGTAACGAGGATTGGGCAGCCGAGCTGTGGATAGTTGCTGAGGCTGGTGACGTCGCTGAACGTGGGGAGTTTACAGAGGGTAGGGGGGAAGGAGGTGGGTTGGATGCGGTTGAGCTTGTGTTTGGAGGTGCGGTTGGGTCGTCTTCAGGTGTCCACATTCCGAACGTGTTTTGGATTGGAATACGTCGGATATCACCGTACGAGAGTTGGAACTAGGGGTTTGTGTGATCATGAGTATATGCGCATGTGATGTCACATAAAAAAAGAAAGAACACACCATTCCGAAAGCAAAATTTCCCAAGCGAGCTTGGACGTCTAGATGTGTTTGCTTGAAGACAGCTAGAGACGTGGGTCAATCTCAATGCAAGATACTCAAAAGAGCGGTACCTTCAAGGTTCTGCACACGATAATCGACTGCCATCAAAACCGAAACCAACGAGTCGTTCAGCGCGACGAACTCTTCCGTATCTACCACATGTTTGCAGGCGATGAGAATAACCTTGAGGTGTCTTCGTAGCAGTAGGTATATGAGGGTCAAGCAATACTATCAGAAGAATGGATGTCAGCTGCCAGGAACAAGAAAAAAACGAAAATCGCTTACCCTCTCAATCCTTCCCGCACCCGTCACCAAACTGACTGTGGCAGGGGTATCCAACTCATATTCCACCCCCTGTAAATTCTCATCCAACCTTTCCTCTTCCTCCTTCTCATAAGCATCCGTTATGCGCATCAAGTCCGTGTCGCTCAACACGTTTGGATTGACGGACCTTGTCGAGCGTAGAAGCAGCTCTATGCGCCAAAACGACGCGTGAAAAAGGTATTCGTCTACTGCCCGACGATTTGACGGCAGAATGTGCTTGAGGTGTAGGAATATTGTACGTATAAGGAGGTATATCTTGGATTTGTACCGAGAGATAGTGGCTTGCCAACCTATAAGATTCGCACGTCGGACGTCAGTCTTTGAGCACAAAAGAAAAGACAGAAAGAAAAAGAAAGGAAGAGGAACTCACCAACAGCCCAATATGCTATCCAATGTGGTAGACTAAAACATGAAAAGGGTCAGAAAAATACCTCCGTAATGGTGAAGTACAAACCTCCAACCCTCAGGCCGACTCGCAACAAATGTATTAACCTCCTTCACACTGACAAACCCCGTCCCATCATCATCCACCGCCTCCAAAATGGGTTGAACATAAGCCGCGTTGATATACGCCAATGCCCATCTGTCGTCAACTTTCTTCTTGGGCGCTGAAGACTTGCGATTACTTCCCGAACCCCCACTATTTCTTTGGGTATTTGGGTGTGGTGATGCTGGCGGAAGTGGTGTCGTTGGTGTCCCGTCTGAATGTGACTCGGAGGTGGAGTGGTTGGTTGAATTGAGACGGTCGGTGTAATAGTCGTGCAAAGCTAACACAAAGTGTCGTGCTTTAACGGAACCTTTCCAACCCATGTCCTTCCAAATGGTTTGAAGGTCCTGTTATCGAAATGGTTAATACTTCGAAACATGCACAAGGAAGAGACGAAAGCCTACAAAATCAATAATCCGGTCATGCGCACCCGCCAGCAGCGTACTTATGATATGCTCCGACTCCTCTTGCAACGCCTCCTTCAGCTGCTTGCTTTGCATGTCCAACTTCTTCTCGAACATGATTCGATTCCGCTCGAGCGCTTCGTCAATATCCTCCGCCAATTCCTTCCGTAACCTCTTCCTCAACTCAGGAAGCTCGTTGTTCTTCCTTGCATCACCACCGCCTCTCGACGAGGCACCTCTTGATTCTCCACCACCACCGCCCTTGCCTTTCCCCTTCCCACCGCCGGGACCAGCCCCGCCAAGACCACGACTCCCTCCAGAGCCGGACCAACTAGAGGTCATGCTCTCGCCACTCTTGGCAACGAGCTCTTCGAGGAGGTCGTCGCTGTCTATGACAGCTTTGATTCCTCCATGTTCCTCGATAAACCGTTGACAGTCTCTCTCCTTCTGAGTGTCCAACTTGCGGAAGAGAGCCATCATATCGAGTTTAC